>ML337857.1:0-87858 GCA_005239505.1 Nicotiana paniculata | reverse complement strand
AAAAAGGGATTTCGACCCCAGGTATGTATGGCTAACTTTAACCTTTGTAGAATCCTCTTGTTGCATCCGAGCATACGGTATGTGTACCTTGTTTAAAAATATATGAATTGATTGTTCAAACGTGTTGAGACGTAAGATTCTATTCTCTGATTGTCCTAGTTGATTGCCATACTACTGTGCTATATGAGATTGTGAAAAGTGTTTTGATGTGCCTATCTTATTATGTGCAAAGCTCGTAAATGCTCGAGGGTATCGATATGAAAGTATGTGCTAATGAATGAAATAATATTAATGTGCCCAAGTGTGGGGATGTATATAATGGCTAAAAGTCGTGCGTGGTAAGTAATGAAAAAGGGTATTGTGAAATGATGTGAATGAGTTGAACAATTATGGCAATGCTTTGTACATGACTTACTACTTGGTGAGAATTATTGTGTCTTGGTTCCAAATATATGAATTGTTGACGGGAACTTGTAATTCCTTTAAATAATAATTCTTGTGATGTAATTGTTTGTGGTTGCTGTTATGAAATATGATTGTCCGGTGGGATCGGGTTGCGCTGCAACACAAAGTAATAGGGATGATGGGTTGTGGTGATAAGGGTGGCCGAGCTAATAAGGATGGAATGTGATCATTATCATTATTGAGGGTTGTGGTGATAAGGGTGGTCGAGGTAATAAGGGTGGCCGAGGTAATAAGGATGGAATGTGATCATTATCACTATTGAAATGAAAATCTATGAAACTCTTGAATATGGTGATGTTGTAAAGGGAAAAGGAGAGATTGTGAAGCTTGCTGATTTTGGTTGTTTCTTTCCACGTGCATTGATTGATTGGTTCTATTACTGTCTCTTATTTGTGTATTGTTTGATTGTACTTGGGATAAAGTTTGTTCATACATGCTAGTACTATTCCACAGTACTAACGTCCCTTTTGTCGGGGTACGGTACATCTTTTATATGGATGTAGGTGGGTCCATAGCAGGTAGCTCAACTCGCCGTAAGTGGTGCCTTCTCCTCATCCTTTTCAGTTGTACTGGTGAGCCCTACTTCCTCTCGGGGCCATGTGTGGTTCATGCCAACTTCTTTTGAGTTTATTGTGTATCGTAAGGTATAGCCAGGGCCTTGTTGCCAGCAGGTAATGTTATGTTTCTAGTATCCGTATAGGCTCCGTAGACACAATGTGGGTAGTGTACATATGTATTTTGGGTAAGTAATGGCACGGTTCGAAATCGTGATCCACGTTGGTAAATATTGTATGTATTTTGTAAATATTTGATATCATATGTTGGTATGATAAAAAGGTAGAAATGAAATCAAATCGTAAGTTTATGCTTAAGTCTTAATTGTTAATTCACATGAGTAATGTATATTGATATCACGGGTAGTACGTGGGATAGGTGAGGCAAATCCAGGTCCGCTTGACCGGGATCATCCGGTTAGGTGCCGGTCTCATCCCTCGGGTTTGGGGCGTGACATTGACGCCAAGTTTTTCCTTTCCTCTGGAGTCGATGCTGATATTTGAAGGCTGCCGTGGGATCTGTTCCAAGGGGCCGTCGAGGGAGCTGGTCCGAGAGTGGACTAGGTTTTTCTTTCTTGTCCTTTGTATAAAACTCCCGTGGGAGCATTGTAAATGTGTATATATATATATATAACTCTTTGGTAATTCTGATTTGCTTGTCGATAATTAGCCCGATGAATTGGACTTTGAAATGGAACCCTTGGGGTTATAAATTGGCCCTAAGGCTTTTTAGGATGGCCCGTGGGCTCTTACGCATTTGGCCCTTAGGAACTTTAGTTAACCGTTTAGGGCTCAGTTTTTGAGTCGGGTTTCGACTCGAGCTCATCGACCCTTAGGTTTTTTAAATCGGCCCTGAGGCTCTTTTGGCTGGCGCTTGGGCTCTTACACATTGGGTAAATATGCCCTTTGATATGGCTGGCGACTTGATCTCTTACGCATTGGGTCGGTACGCCCTTTGATATGGTTGGTGACTTGGGCTCTTACACATTTGGTCGATACGACCTTTAACCTGTTCTTTCCAAAGTACTTTCGAAGTAATTGGAGGCCTGTGATTTTATGGCGACGGTCGGACGTCTACGAGTCGTGTTAGTTTGGCCGGAGCCTTATGACAGTGGTCATTGCATTTGGCCGTAGCCTTTTAGTCCCCGAGTGAGATAGACTCGGCGCCTATATCGAGGGTATGCCTTTTTAGGGGTATTACAAGTTCAATTTGTAGGTTTGGCTTTGATGTTGGGATTATGCCTTTTTAAGGTCTTACAAATTTGTACATGCCTTGATTGAGGAGGGCTTACATTGGTTCCTCATGGAGGGCTTATAAACTCGAAGTTATCGGCCCTGAGGTCTTATGGCTTCGAGTTTTTGATGACTCGAAGGGGTGACTGCCGACGACAGTCCCTGAGAAATCAAAAGTTTTTGGCTTTGCATCCGTTCTTTGTGAAAATAGCAAACTTTTTGATATTGCCTCGTGGGGGGCTTACATTGGTGATATTGCCTCATGGAGGGCTTATGTTGGTTATATTGCCTCATGAAGGGCTTATGTTGCTGATATTGCCTCATGGAGGGCTTACATTGGGCCTCATGGTGAGGTTATGAACTTGAAGTTGCTAGATTGAGGTCATACGATTTCAAGTTAGGTAGCTTGACGAGCCGACTGTCGAGGACAGCCCCGAGTCGGGGTTATGCCTTTTTTAAGGTCTTACAAATTTGACATTGCCTCGTTGAGGGCTTATAAGTTTGAGCATGCCTCGTTGAGGTTTTACATATGCGATATTGCCTCATGGAGGGCTTATATTGGTGTCTCATAGAGGGATTATGAGCTCGAAGTTGCCGGCCCTGGGGTCTTACAACTTCGAGTTTTTGGTGTCGGTCCCCGAGTGTCCGGGAAATTTCTGGCCCTGGGGTCGTGTCTTGTGAAAATAGCAAACTTCTTTGACGCGCGAAGTGTTTTGATTGACAAAAGATTTTCCTTCGATTACTTGGTACAAGTATACATTTTTTCACCATCGAGGGTTTGATTATTCTACGTGGACATGGTTCATTCGACCGTTTGGTCCTATACATTGTTCTCCTGTCAAGTCCCTCTTTGGCATATTTTAGATTCTTCGAGGAGGTGATCTCCCGGGGGTTGCCCCTCAGTATTTGAGGTTGATCGAAGAGAAGCCTTTAATACTTGGTGAGTTCTCCTTAGGTAGCATTTGGATGTTGCCTCGCTAAAAACCTCGTCGGTAAAACCCATTTGGGATAAAATTCGACGTAAGGGAAAAAGAGCGCAATACATGCTTTAAAACCTAAGGCCTTCAAGCTGGAGGGTGCTTCGATTCCTTTTAATCGAACACCTGCACATAGGTTAGTGTAAAATGTGAAGGAAAGAGGGAGAGGATTGTACCTTAGCAGTGGTGGAGTTCAAGCCTCGATATGCTTCAGTTACTCGTTCCGAGGACGCGACATGGTCCTTTATTAGTTCATTCGAGGATGTAGTTTATGATAGCTAATCGACTGTTTGCTTGTTTTTTGTTCCCTCCGATGTAGAGGTTTTCGAGGTCGGTGCCATATCGTGCACAACGAACATCTCTTTTGCTGCCTGCTGCTCTCCGTGCACTTTTTTCACTCCATCCTTTGTAGGAAACTTCATCATTTTATGAAGGGTTGACGGCACCACCCTCATACTGTGAATTCATGGCCTTCCAAACAAAGCGTTGTATCTCATGTCACCTTCGATGACATGAAACTTGGTATCTTGAATTGTACCGGGCATGCTGATTGGGAAGATGATTTCCCTTTTAGTTGTCTCGCTCGCCATGTTGAATCTATTGAGGACTCGAGAGGCGGGCACGACGTGGTCGAGCAAACCTAGTTGCTCTACCACCCTTGACCTAATTATGTTGGCCGAGCTACCTAGATCCACGAGCACACGTTTAATTTGAAATTTATTCAAAAGAAAAGAAATTACCAGTGCGTCATTATGAGGTTGAGACAAGGTCTCAATGTCTTCTTCGCTGAATTAAAGAGCGCCTTCAGGTATGTAGGTCTGAGTTTGCTTTTCCCTGGTGATGGATACTTTTGTTTGCTTAAAATAGGTCTCTGAGGGACGTCAACTCCTCCAATAATCATGTGGATGACGTGTTGTGGTTCTTCTGTTTCATTTTTCTTGTTCGCCTCTCTTTCCTGAAATTGGTTTTTAGCTCAGTCGCTGAGGAATTCTCGAAGGTGCCCCTTGCTAATCAGTCGGGCTACTTCTTCCCGGAGCTGTCTGCAATCCTCGGTCCTATGACCGTGGGTACCGTGATATTCTTATATCAAGTTAGGGTTCCTTTGCGAAGGATCTGATAGTACGGGTCTTGGCCACCTAGTGTCTTTGATTTTACCTATGGCCGATACAATGTCTGAAGCATCAATGTTAAAGTTGTACTTAGATAGCCGGGGTGCCTCTACCAGCTCTGTGTGCATGTCGAACCCTGCTTTGTTCATAAGTCCCCGAGGATTAGAGCCTCGATCCATCTTTTGATCACTTCGAGGCATGTTGCGCCTCGGGATATTTCTCCGATTTTCTATATACGGTTGATACCTTTCTTTGCTTGGCCTCGACTCTCTTTCTGGAAGCCTCGATTCCTTTGCTATGAGCCTGCTGGGAGACACAGAGCCTGATGGGGCTTCCAATTGGTCATCCTCAACTCTGATCTTTGACTGATACATGTTGTGCACATCTGCCCAAACTACAGCGGGATACTCGATTAAATTTTCCTTCAACTGCTTTGAAGCTATCGAGCTTCGTTCATTCAAGCCTTGAGCGAAAGCTTGCACGACCCAATCATCGGAGACCGGTGGTAATTCCATCTGTTCCAGTTGGAAGCGGGATACAAACTCCCTTAATATCTCATTCCCCCTTTGTTTGATTTTGAAGACGTCAGATTTCCTCGTAGCGACCTTGATGGCACCAGCATGCGCTTTCACAAAAGAGTCTGCCATCATGGTAAATGAATCTATCGAGTGCGGGGGCAGGTTATGATACCACATCATGGCCTCTTTGGACTGCGTTTCTCCAAATTTTTTCAATAAGACGGATTCAATCTCGTCATCTTTTAGGTCGTTTCCTTTCACAACACAAGTGTAAGCAGTAATGTGCTCATTTGGGTCCGAGGTCCCGTTGTACTTCGGGAGATCGGACATTCTGAATTTCTTCGGGATGGGCTTCGGGGCCGCACTTGATGGGAATGGATTTTGCACGAACTTTTTTGAATCCACACCCTTCAGAATCAGGGGTGCGTCGGGGATCTGATCGACCCTCGAGTTATAGGTCTCTACCTTTTTGTCGTTAGCTTCTATCTTCTTTTCGCTTGATTCAATCCTCTTTGTGAGGTCCTCGAGCATCTTCATAATAGCGGGGTCAGTTGCTGGCCCGTTATTTCTCGACCTTTCTGGTGCATGTTCGACTCGAGGAGCCGTTTCTGGTGGTGTTATGCTTGGAGTTCTTTGACGGGTTTGTAGCTGAGCAATAGCCACTTGTTGTGCTTGCAACATCTCAGAGATGACATGAAGGGTAACTTATCTTTCACTTTGAATAGGGGCTCTCTGTGCTTCATGCTGGTCCCCTTCGTGCACACTTCCGTCTTTATGAGAGCTTACATCGACATGTTGAGCGTTACGTGAGCCTTCATCAACGGGGATTTGCACTGGTTCCCCTTTAGGGTTTTGTGATGGTACACCAGCACCTGAAGTAGCTGCGTCGTTTTCTCCATGATCCTCAAGACCGTTGTTTTCATGTGCATTCACTGAGTTAGACATTTTCTGACCTAAAATTGAAGATTCTTGGACAAGAAAAAGTGTAAAGAATAACTTGTATTTTTAGAAAACCAGCACTAAAACAATCACTATTATTTTTAGCCCCACGGTAGGCGTCAAACTGTTTACCGTGAAAATGGTAATTACAATTATATCTGATTTTATGGTTCTAAAAATACGTGATTTATTCTAATACTAGTATTTTAGGCAATAGTTGCTAAGTGAGGGTTAAGGAAAATGAGATAAGAGCGAAGGATAACAGAATTATGCAAACCGAGCAGTTGAGAGACGGGGTCTCGAGCTTGGTCGAAATAGGACCTCGAGGTCGAGTCGGGGGCTTGATAGAGGGCGGTCGATGAAGATACAACAGTATTGGGGGCCTCGAATATGGCCTCTTTATGATCAATAAATGAAGAACAATAAATTAAAGGCAATAAATCAGTGGAACAATTGTAGAGAATGTTTGAGTTAGAGAGCAAAAAATGTTCTTGTTCTTGTATTGAATATCATGTGTGTTACAAAATGACAATGGTCCCCTTTATGTAAGAGGGGGAATCCCAACATAGTACATGTGTAATTATTACAGAGGTAAACGGCTGGTACAAACATTTAATGTCACGGTACGAACTTGTACTATCCGTGCAGACTTGGTCAACCTTAACCACGTGCCTTTTGGGAATTTTCCGCTTTTTCATGATGGCCATCGATTTAAACTACTTCTATGTCAAACGTAGAGGATCCTCGACATGCTTCTGTGATGTCAAAACTTGAACTGCTTCGAGCCTTTTGAAAACGGGCGGTGAAGTGCCATATTGCTCATAAAATTGGGCTCTCCGATTTTAGCCGTATACACACCAAACTCTCTCAGAATTGAGGTTTAAACTCCAAAAAAATTTCTCGATCATTTGCAACAACACCCAATCCAAAGAAATAATACAACAATAACAATAAATTCAGTATAAATCCCACAAGAGAGGTCTGAAGAGGGTAATGTGTACACAAAACCTTACCTCTACATTGAAGGTAGAGAGGTTATTTTCGATAGACTCTCAGCTTAATGAAATATGAAAAGAAAGCAGTAGCACAAGAATTAACAACAACAAGATAATAAGAAAACGAAGCGAAAGGAACATCACGTCATAATAGAAATCTAACAATAATAGAACACCATACTAACATTACTGGTATAGGAAAGGGATCCTCTTAACTACTTAATAACCTTCTATCTTAATTCTCGACCTTTATACCTTTATATCAAGTCTTTAGCGACTTTGTTCGTTCAGTTATTCCTTCATTACATGGGTCATTTCCTCGGTACGCTGAAGCAATGTTATATCTTGCCTAATTGTCTCTCCCCAGTATTTATTTCGCCCACGTCTATCTCTCCTCAAACCCACCCACGCCAATCTCTCGCACCTCCTTACTGGGGTATCTACGATGCTCCTCTTTACATGCCCAAACTATATAAGCCTCGTTTCCCGCATCTTGTCCTCCATCATAGCCACTCCACCCTTTTTAATGGTTGTTAATGAAGTTTAAGCTCTTAACTAGTTACAGGACTTTGTTTATGCTATGAATAAATAATGCTAAGATAATGTATATTCGTTTAATTAGTGTATTTAGTTCTTGTAGTGACTTGCCAGTTTTTTTGAGATTTATAGCCCTGATCCCCTATTTACTGCTTACCCCGTATCCTTTTCTGCTTATGTAACTTGTTGGGAGGTTTTGTTTGTGGTTTCGGAGTGTTTTGGGACACTTAGTCCCTAAAACAGAAGCTTAAGTTCTAGGATTTTGAACGTAGTTGGAACTGTATGAAGACGACTCCGAAATGGAGTTTTGTCGATTTCGTTAGCTCTGTTGAGTAAATTTGGACTTAAGAGCGTGTACGGATTGTATTTTGGAAATCTGCAGCTGAATTAGGCTTAAAATAGTGAAAGTTGAATTTTTGGGAAGTTTGATCAGAAGTGGACTTTTTGATATCGGGGTCGGATTCCGATTCCGAAAGTTGGAGTAGGTCTGTAATGTCAATTATGACTTCTATGCAAAATGTGAGGTCAATCGAACGTGATTTGATATATTTCGGCATCGATTGTAGAAATTTGAGGTTTCAAAATTCATTAAGCTTGAATTGGAGGGTGATTTATATTTTTAGCGTTGTTTGATGTGATTTAAGGGCTCGACTAAGTTCGTATTGTGTTTTAGGACTTATTGGAATGTTTGGTTAAGGTCCTGGGGGCCTCGGGTGAGTTTCGAATTCTTAACGAATCATTTTGGACTTGTCAAGAATTTGCAGAATTTTCTGGTTTTCCAGTTGCTGGTTTCCTTCTTCGCGTTCGCGAGGGGAGTTCCGAGTTTGCGAAGAGGAACTGGTGGAAGGTGAGATTTTGTGCTTCACATTCGCGATGGAGTTCACGCGGTCGCGAAGATCTGAGGCAAATGGTCTACGTGTTCGCGATGAGAGTCTCGTGTTCGCGTAGAGGAAGTGGTCACCTGAGTCTCCGGGCCCTTTTGCCTATGCATTCACTATGTTGGTCCCGCGTTCGCGTAGGGTCAAGCTGAGCGACTTTCGCATTCGCGATTAGCCCATCGCGTTCGCGATTAGCCCATCGCGTTCGCGATGAAGGAGTTCGGGCTGGAGTAAGTTTGTGCTTCGCGAACGCGAGAGTTCTTCCGCATTTGCGAAAAAAAAGGATGCTTGGGAAGTATTAAACTTTTCAAAAACGAGGGTTAGCCATTTTTTTTAATCAAAACTTAAGATAGAGAGCTCGGATTTGGACAAGATTTTGAGGGATTTTCAGAGACAACGATTGGGTAATGATTCTTCACTTGTTTTTGTTAAATCCCACTAATAGATCATTAATTCAATCCTTTAATTTCGGATTTGGGTTGAAAAAATTTGGGAAAAATGGGAGAAGTTCTCCAACTAAGTTTTTGAGTTTTGATTGGGATTTTGATGTTGGATTTGGATAATTTTGGTACGAGTAAACTCGTGAGTGAATGAGTGTTCATATTTTGTGTCTTTTACCCGATTCGAGACGTTGGCTCAGGGAGGCTTTTAGAGCGATTTTCGAAATTCTTATTAAAGTCTTGATTTAATTAATTATATTAGTCCATTATAGTTGTATTTATGGTATGCGATTGTTTTTTTCTATATTTGGATCATTTGGAGTCGGATAATCGAGGAAAAGACATTCTTATTGACTGATTGAGCTTGGTTCGAGGTAAGTGGCTTGCCTAACCTTGTGTTGGGGAAATCCCCTTAGGATTTGGTAGTGTTTTAATATGTGAGCATTGTATATGTGAGGTGACGAGTGCGTACACAGGCTATTTGTTGTAAAATCCAATTTTTACTGGGTAGTAACCTGTTTTCATCTTAATTGAGTTATACCAGCATATGTAGTTATACTGTTTAGTATGATATCACATGTCTATGTGCTTTAACTGCTTATTTGAACTATGTGCAGCATGCCTGGTTGATTTCCTATTTTTCCTTGATCTTTATCAGTCTTAACTGTATAATTCATGGTGCTAATTGTTATAGTAATCGGTTTGAGCTGTGTGTTTACTTTTGAGACTACGAGGCAGTAACTCGGAAGATCTGTTTGCATATTTACTTTGGGACTATGAGACGGTATCTTAGGAGATCCCCTGTTGTTTTCCCCTATGTACTTTATTTTTATTTTGTTGTGTTTTACTTTTTGTTAAATTCCAGTCTCTTATTATATTGCTACATTCTCTTACTTTATTTATTATATACCAGTAGGCCCTGACCTGACCTCATCACTACTCGATCGAATTAGTCTTGGCACTTGCTGGGTACCGTTATGGTGTACTCATGCTACTCTTCTACAGATATTTTGTGTGCGATATAGGGACTTCTTATTAACCACGTCATCAGTGAGAAGTGACTGTTTGGAGACTACAAGGTATATCTGCCGCGTCTGCAGACCTCAGAGTCCCCCTCTATTTTCTCCGATGTCATTTACCTTCCATACTTCATTCATTATACTCTGGTGTATAGAGATATTAGTTTCCTTCTGTAACTTGTGACTTATGATGTTATGGGTTTTGGGAATACTGTGTATTACTAGAGTGTTGGTTATTGTACATGTCGAGCGACATTGTTACCACTTATTTGGTTATCTGTAGCAGTTAGTTGTTAAGTTTTACTTCCATTTTTATTATTTTCGCAATTTTGTTAGGCTTACTAGTCGTAGAGACTAGGTATCGTCACGATGTTTTACGGAAGGAGTTTTGGGTCGTGACAGTTTTGATGGTAGAGCTAGTACAAGAAAGCTTGAAGTAAAGAATCGAATTCCAATTCGATTCTTAAAAGTTCAACTAAGTTTACTGTTTACCTGCAAAAAAGGTACAACTGAATTTGTAAATATGGTTTATAGAAACGTGGTTTAAGTTGATTTGATTAATAAGATAACAAAAGATAAAGGAAACAAAATAAAGATAATTAAATAAAGAACAAGCCTGAATTTCATATTGATTTAACGTGGAAAATCTTGATAATAACCTTATGAATCTTAAGAGAATGAGAGAAAGAATATTAGGAATTGTAATTCTTGTATTTCATGTCCCTACAATAGGTTCTAAAGTTTTTATTTATAGTTAAAATAAAAATAAGATAAGATCTCAAAATCACATCCTCTTAAAGATAAATAAAAACCTGCTCGATGACTTCATAATCTTTGGCGTAAATATTGTGATTTTTTGTAACGGTTTCTCCTTTAATGTTTCTCTTTTCGACCAGTAATTACTTTCAAATTCTCTTCCCCGGGCTTCAATTCATCAAAACTTATACAATCCTCGTCATATACTTGTATCCGACATTAACTATCTGATGACTCATTTCCACCCTGTCATCACTGTCATATGTCTGCTTCGGTGACTCAACTTGATGGTCCCCCTACTTTTCGGTGACTCAATTTGATGTGACCAAAAAGTATATAAGACCTTCTCTTTTCTTGGCGGGAAAGTTCTTGAACGGTTTATGATACTTGAAATGACGCATGTCCCTCTGCATTTAATGAGTTAAACATGTGTTCCCCCGTGATTCGATGAACAATTTCGCCAGTTACCTAGGTAATGATGGTTTTTTACTGAATCGACTATATACTTCCCCCTTTTACCAATTTTATCTTTCACATTTTCCGCACCGCTTTATCAAATTTCTTTGAACTCTTTGCAATTCTCGTTTCTCAACAAAATGGTCGAGTTTGAATTCCAAATTTTTAATAACCATGTATTCTGTTATTTCCTTCTCTGGCATCTCATCTTCTACCACCAAACAACAATCTGACTATGACTTCTTCTCTTCCTTCATCCACAGACGTTGGGGTTTGCATCGGTGATAGACCATCCAAGAATAGCAAATCCAATTTAATTCTTATGTTGAACCTCCCACAACAAATACAATCATTCCTTATAAGTGGTCTTTTAGAAAGGATATCCATGTCCAAAACACTTCATCCAACCCTAACGACGACAGAAATAGAGCGGTTGGTGGATATCCTTTTTCTATTCGCCCGACCAACATTCTGTTGTGAAGGAATATTGTGACTGGAAAAACATTGAGGTTTTGGGCCCCCTCAAAGTGGAGAGGGTAAATTTCAGCAAACCAGGGTATGTCTTCATTTATACATACCATTTTACCCTCAGTCTTGGAAAGTAAATAGATCCTATTATTCTTGAGTTTTGTCGGAATTGCCAAGTCTATTTGGCTCAAGTGGGTCCGTCTATATGGCATATGATAGCATGTCTCTGGTACCTGTGTTCCCGGCCACAAGAAAACCTCACTCTTGCACACTTGATCCGGCTCTACGCTCCCAAGATCTTCTGAGGAGGCGTAATCAAACTCCGCAATTGTGGTCACAATTCCATCATCACTAGTGTAGATGATGATAATGATCAAGGTTGAATTGATAGGTTTGTTATCCTCGCTCATGCGGATATTATACCGTTATCAGCATCCCCATTTCCTGCAGCTTGGAACTATACTCGTACATTTTCTCAAATATTTCTTTCTTTTTCATTTCGAAAGTATTTTCACTCTTTCCTTAGCTCTTATTCCTTGTATTTTAGCTTCTCTCTAGGTTCCCCCAGTAGTAGAGAACCTAACTTTTTGGGTTCAGAAGATTTTAAATACTTCCATGCCGGAACTCTGTATGTGAAAGACAATATCAATAACGAAAGCCTAGAAGTGCAAGAATCACGGAGAGAACAACTTCATATTTTCCTTCTTGTTGACATAGTTCTCCTCTATAACAAATCGAAACCATACCTGTAACGAAACCATCTGGTGTAGCGCCTCAGCCTTGCCATGGAAAGTATATCAATAGGCGGGGCCTCCCCCTCTAGTGCGCCTCTACCCACATGTCCTCCGCCCCTAAATGGTTGTGCAGGTGGAGTAGCAATTGGAATGGAGCCCGTAGCCTGGGTGCTCTAATGAAATATGCCCCTCACGAGTTTGGGACAATCTCTCATGATGTGCCTAGTATCACCATAATCATAACAACCTCTCTGCGGGGCGTGACTGCTCATACTGAGTCTGTGCCAGATAACTGCAATAACCGTTGTACCCTGGCTAACTGTAGCACCACGAGTAATCTGAAGTGCGGACTGGACATATCGTCTGCCCAAGCCTAGGCCATGATGGTTCATAGATGAAGAGTAGAATCCGATGAACCCTCAAGAACCTTGAGACCTCTTGGTCTCCTTATCCTCCCTCTCCTCGCCCCGAATACGATCTAACATCCTGGAAATCTATACCACCTGTTGAAATGGAGTATCAATCTGCAACTCTCAAGCCATGCAGAATCTAAGATCATAATTGAGCCCCTCAATGAATCTGCGGACTTTCTCTCTAACTATAGGAAACAAAGTAGGTGCATGACGGGATAACTCACTGAACTTGATGGCATACTCTGACATCGTCATAGTGCCCTGACGCAGCTGCTCAAACTCTGTGAGCCACGCATTCTGGAGGGTCTAGGGAACAAACTCCCTCAAGAATATCTTTGAAAACTGGCCCAAGTAGGTGGTGCTACATCGGCTGGTCTACCATCCTCATAGACCTGCCACCACTGATACGCTGCCCCCGACAACTGGAATATAGTAAAAGCAACTCTTCTCACCTCCACAATACCCATGGTGCGGAGAATAAAGTGACACTTCTCTAGAAATCCCGGTGCATCCTCGGTATTTGTGCCACTAAAAGTAGGTGGACTATACCTGTTGAACCTCTCAAGCCTCTTTTGCTCCTCCTCTACTGCCCCTGGCCTGACCTCAGGCTGAACCAGAATAAAAGGTTGTACTGGCACCACACCCGGAACCTGACCAATGTGCACCTGCTTCTCTGGAGTACGGGTAGTAGGAGTCTGAGCTCCTTCCCTAATTTTTGAAGTAGCTGGTGCAACGGAGTTCAATCCCGCCTGAGCCAATATACCAAACATGCTCATGAATTGCGCTAAGTCTCCTGAAGACCGGGGGTAACAACAGGCGCCTCCGGTGCTTGTCCCCCAATCGAAGCTACTAGCGGCTCCTCAATTGTTGCTCTAACAAGTGCTCTAGCTACGACGCGTGCCCCTTCTCAACCTCTACCACGGCCTCGGCCTCTCGCGACTCTAGCAGGGGGCACGGGTGTATGCTCAGCTGATCTGGTAGCGCGTGTCCTCACCACCTGTGAGAGAATAGAAATACAAAGGCTTAAACTTCGAAATCAACAAATTCGCACAACCGGAATGAAAGAAGTGGAGATTATTTACTAATAGTTATGTAGCCTCTCGAAGATAAGTACATACATATTCGTACCGATCCGCAAGACTCTGTTAAACTGGTCTACGACCCCAATTTCCCTCCGTAAGAAGTCGTGATGACACATAGTCTTTAAGATTAGGTAAGCCTAACACTTACTGAATTAATGGCAAAATTCAACCAACAACTTTTAAATATGAAACAAAAATTTCTATTCAAGCCAACAATCGCAAAACCGGTAGTACGAGTCACAAGCTGTACTGAGTTCACTAAAGAAAATCTCTAAGTACAACTATTTCCGAATAGAATTAGCTATACAAAATAACTTGCGAAGGTGACTTCGAGGTCTGTGAACGTCGTGGCAGGTATACCTTGAAGTCTCCACAGCAATATCTGGCTTGTTATCTGACAATGAACAGACTCCAAAGTACCTGGATCTGCATAAAAACGTGCAGAAGTGTAGTATGAGTACACCACGATCGGTACCCAGTAAGTATCAAGACTAACCTTAGTGGAGTAATGATGATGTACAAGTCAAGACACTCACTAGACAAAGTAACATGTACAGTATAGAAATATAAAGCTAATAATGGAAAGCAGAAATCAGTAAATGGAAACAAGAACCAACAAATGATATAAATAGTAAAGCAATAAGAACATCGTAAAGTATCATTAAAGCCAAATAAGGAACACAAATGAAAACCAATTAATCAAGTCGTTCTAACACAAGTTTCATAACGAAATCACTCTATGATACCTCATATCATAGTCACAAGTCACGGGTCTCAACCCACTATCATATACTCACTGCACCTCGTGCCCACATCTCGAATCACGACCGCACAGATAACTCACGTGCCAATATCTTAAATCTCATGGCATGGTCACATGCTCACAATAACAACCCGCCCGACATGGCCACATGCTCATAATCACGATCCGCCTGGCATGACCACATGCTTACAATCGCAATCCGCCCGGTATGGTCATAAGGTCATAATCATAATCCGCCTGTCATGGTCACAGACTCAAAATCACAATCCCCCTGGCATGGTCACAAGCTCAATATCAACATGGAAATATATAATACAAGAACACATGGGCATGATCAATAAATGTCAAGTTTCGTACTCTTGAGCTAGTACAAGTGGCGTGTTACGGTCTATGCTTGTGCGGGTGTACTACTGCAGCCCAAGTCAACAAGTAATCAAAGACATCGAGTAGTTCAATGAAGCAACAAAACAAGTCACGCAAGGTGTA
This sequence comes from Nicotiana paniculata, assembly GCA_005239505.1. NCBI lineage: Eukaryota > Viridiplantae > Streptophyta > Magnoliopsida > Solanales > Solanaceae > Nicotiana > Nicotiana paniculata. Next base: position 73,036 of record ML337857.1, on the reverse strand, counting down.
GGTCATACATAAGGAAAAACATACCATCACACAAAAATCACCAATACAATATCCCCAAGACATCACACATCATCACTGACATTGCCACCCTTATCTCTCCGATAGCCACCCGTATCATTCTGCCCTTCAAATATCGTTAGCCACTCTTATCTCTCCGATAGACACTTGTATCACTTCGTATAATAGCCACATGTATCACTACGTGTAATAGACACCCTTATCACTCTGTGTACTAGCCACCCTTATCACTCCGCCCGGACAATAACATAATAGACACCCGTATCACTTTATACATTCAACAATAGTGAGATGCCACCCTTATGCCCTGTATAAAAACAACGGTGAAATGCCACCCTTATACTCAGCATATCAACAACCAAACCACACAACAATTCACACGTGCTATCATCACAACAACAACACATATCACTCGTATCGCAAGTGCCTGTAGGCCACAACCTTTCCAATGATTCAACAATATCAATATTTTCACAACAAATAGCCCATGACTCAACACAACGTATATAGAATCTCAATAAATAACAAAATGAACGGAAAAGTAACTCAACAAGTAACAACACCTCCTTTAAACACAAATTCAATTAAAATAGATTAGTGACTCTTGATAACTTAAATCCAATCAATTATTTAAGGATAAACTCAATAGTGAAAGTATCTCCATGAAATGACAACTCTGAATTCTAGTGTATGAATTAAGCTAGCAATGAAAGAGATGACACGAACTAGCACTACGTATAAAGGCATGAGAATAAACCGGCAACAAGGGATATCATGTAAAAATAATCTCAACTAAGAGCAACTCAACAATAAAAGAAATCATGTAACGATAAAAGTGGTAAAAACTCCAAATAAGCATATAAGAGCAAACTCGACAAGTAAAGAATATGACATAAAATGACAATTTCAAATAAAATATGTGATAGTAGACATGATGAATAAAAGATATAACATGTGCTAACAATTCCAAATAAGTACATAAAAGATGCCTAAGAGTCTATACCGGTCAATTTCTACATATAAGCCCGAGTACGTACTCGTCACCTCACGTACACGACTTTAACATGACACAAATAGCACAAACTACTCAAATCCTAAGGGGTAATTCCCCCACACAAAGTTAGGTAAGATACTTACCTCAAGGAAGCTAAATCCATACTCTAAAATGACCTTCTCGTGTGAAACAACCTCCAGACGACTCAAATCTAGCCAAAATAACTTAATATCATAAATAAAAATCATAGGAAACAATTCCGGATAATAAAGATTCGATCTTTAATGAAAACTAAAAATTCAACCCCAGACCCGCACCTCAGAACCCGAAAAAATTCACAAAATTTGAACACCCACTCCGATACGAGTCCAACCATACCAAAATTATCATATTCCGATATAAAATCGTCCTTCAAATCCTCATTTTGCATTTTTGAAAGATTTTACAAAAATTCCCTATTTTCTTTCATTGAAATTACTGATTTGATGATAAAAATAAAGATGGAATCACGAAATAAAATCAAATACGGGTAAAGAACACTTAGCCCAAACCAACACATGAAGAATACCTCAAAATCGCTAATTTCGAGGTCTACAACTCAAGATATGATAAAAATGGCCAAACCCTTGAGATTTAACATTCTGCCCAGCACTTCCGCATTTGTGGACCAAGAAGCGTACCTGAGAGCCCCCATTTGTGAGAAAAAATCACCGCACCTGCAACATTCACTTAAGAGCCCAGAACTCACGCCTGCGATCCACTAATCACATGTGTGATTCTGTAGAAGCGTCAAAAACTGCGCAAAAGCGGACGACCATCTGGAACATCTATCTCGCATATGCGATCAATATCTCGCAGATGCGACATCGTACATGAAATTCCTCACTCGCAGAATGAATGAACTTGACGTGCACCAACGTCGCAAAAGCGACCAAAAATCAGCAGAAGCAGCCCTGCACCTGCACTCCAAAATGTGCAGGTGCGACACACCATAACAGACTTGCCCAAAGATATGGAATCAATCTGAGACTCGTCCGAAACACACCTGGGGGCCCCGGGACCTCGTCGAAGCATACCAACAAGTTCCATAACACAAAGCGGACCTGCTCGAAGCCTCAAATGACATCAAACAACGTCAAAATTATGAACTGCACCTCAAATCGAACTTAATAAACTTATAAACTTTCAACTTTCACAACTCTCACCGAATTATACCAAATCAACCCGGAATGACGTCCAATTTTGCATGCAAGTCCCAAATGATATAATATAGCTATTCCAACTCTAAAAATTTAAATTCAAACCCTATATCAATAAAGTCAACTCCCGGTCAAACCTCTCAACCTTCAACTTTTCCAATTTTTGCCAAATTGCATCCACTTAACCTACGGACCTCCAAATCCAAATTTGGACACACAACTAAGTCCAAAATCACCATACGAAGCTATTTGAATCATAAAAATACCATTCTGGATTCGTCTATATAAAAGTCAAACTCCGGTCAACTTTTATCGCTTAAGCTTCTAAAAAAAGAATCATCCTTCCAAATCAATTTCGAATCATCCGGAAACTGAACTTGGACACATATGCAAGTCATAATATATAACATGAATATTCTCGAGATGTTAAGCCACCGAAGGGACGCTTGTTCTCAAAACGACTGGTCGGATCGTTCCACCATCATCCTCACATAAGCCAAATCCCGATGCTCATCAAGAAAATCTAGCTTAACCAATATAGCTTCAGTATTTTCCTGCTTGCATGTCCGGGGAAACCTCATAGTAGATTCACCTGCCTCCACCGAAATCAGAGCTTATTCTCCATATATAAGGGAGAAAGGTGTTTCTCAATTGCTTAACTTTGTCGTGGTTTGGTACACCCATGGTACTCCCGGTAACTCCTCAGGCAACCTACCTTTTGCATCCTCTAACTTCTTTTTTAGGTTTTGAATTATCACCTTATTTGTTGACTCTGCTTGACCATTAGAACTTGGATGATACGGAGACGACGTAATCCCTATTAATATTCAATTCCTTAAAAAAAATTTTACTTTGGAGCCTATGAATTATGGCCCATTGTCATAAAAAATTTCTTTTGGCACTCCAAATCGACAAATAATATGATCCCAAATAAAATCTATCACCTCTCATTCTCCAAACTTTTTGAAAGCACATGCTTCAACCTATTTAATGAAATAGTCAGTCATAATCATAAGAAATGTTACCTATTCGGGTCCCTAAGGCAAGGTCCAACTATATCCACCCTCATTTTTTATTAACAGTCACGCGATACAACTGAAAGCAAATGTTCTGTCGGTTGGTGTACTTACTAGCATAATGTTGAAATATATCATACTTTTGCACAATCAACTTAGCATCTTGATCTATTCGGGGTCAATGGTAATCGACTCTCATTAATGTTAGCACCAATGAATCTACTCTGGAATGATTACCGCAAATTCCTTCATGAACTTCCCTCATTACATAATCAACTTTGGCTGGTCCTAAGCTGTGATGATCCAATAGGTCGATTTGAGTATTAGCTCCCCTATTGTGTCTCGAGACCTCTCAAATTCTGTGTCAATTTTCAAAAAGTTTATATATGAAATTTTAAAGAAAATATGATTTTTGACTTTAAAAATGACTATAATTGACAAGGGTCTACGTTGTTGGTAAATGATCTCGGATCGGTGTTTTGACGATTTTGGTAGGTTCGTATGATGAATTTGGACTTGTACGCATGTTTGGTTAGGGTCCCGAGTGACCCGAGGCCATTTCGGAACATTATGTGAAAAGTTTAGAAAAATAAGTTTTGAACTTTAAGTCTTGAGTTTTAATGATCGATTCTTGATTTTGATATTATTTTGATGATTTGAATTTACGAGCGAGTTTGTATGATATTATTACACTTGTTTTAATGTTCGAATTGGAGCCGAGTGACTCAGGTGAGTTTCGAATGTATTGCGGATGGTTTGGGCATAGTTGAATAAATGCTGGTGTTGATAGTCTGCATATCTTGTATTTGCAAGGTTCTGCTCGAAAATGCGAGCATAACTTTTGCGAGTGATGGCTCATATTTGCGAAGATGGGTTGGGGGTTAGGTGCTTTGCTTTTGCGAAGTTTGTGTCGCATATGCGGACTGGTGGACTTCGCATTTACAATGTTAAAGTCGCATTTGCGACTCTGAGAGAGTTAGGAGCAGTTTCGCATATGCGAAGCATTATTCACATTTGTGATTTGCCCATGATCGCATTTGCGATGAACACATTGCTTTTGCGACATTGGAGGCTCGACTGGTTCGCAATTGTGACCAGTTATTCGCATTTGCGAACGTCGCAATTGCAAACAATCTGCAGCTGGGTAAAATATGGAGATTTTAGGATATAGCTCATTTTACACCATCTTTGAAATCTAGACTCCCTGCAAACGATTTTGGGAAAGCACTTTATTCCCAACTTCATAGGTTAGTAATCTAACTTGTTTTCATTCAACTTCTATTACTTTTCATGAATTTCATCCTCAAATCTAGGATTTATAAAGTAAAAATTGGGAATTTTGGGTAGAATTTAGGAATTTTGTAAAATTGAAATTTAGAACTCAAATAGAGGTCATATTTCAAAAAAATTACATCTACATGGGCAATCGAAATTTGATCTTAATTTCAGATTTGGACCACGTGGGCCTGGGTTAATTTTTGTTGACTTTTTTAATTATGTTACAAATTAAACCCTTGTCACTTGAGGGTAGTTTCTAGAATTTATTTTGGTTTGTTTGAACGATAATTGACAAGATACAGATGGTTCAAAAGCTTGTTGTAAAGGAAAAGCTATGTTCGATTGTTGATTTTGTACCAGAAAGAGGTAAGTGTCTTGGTTAACCTTGATTTGAGGGAAATATGATTTAATCGAGTTTATTTGCTATGTGATCTTTGTGTTGGGGGAAGCGTTATGCTAGGTGATGGGTGTATATGTGTTGGCCATGGGATAAGCATATGGGTAGAATTAGTCTTATTTATGCATGTTTCTTGTGTATTATTTCTTTCATGCTTAGATAGATTGTATAATTCTTTGATTCCTCGTATTCATGTTATTTCCTATATTGAGATTATTGAGATATTGGGTGTTGATATCATTGGAATTGTTGATTAGTACCAAATTATTGGTAATTTCTCATGTGATGAGTCGTGTTACTATGATTGATGTTGATTATGAGTCCCACCTTGCTTGGTATTGTATTGTATGTGATGCTTGGTGCGGAAGAGTGAAATGCACGAAAGGTGTTGCCATGCTTGTGAGGAGGAGTATTTCTTCATGAAGAGTGTTTTCGTGCCTTATGCATATCTTGATACCATTGCACGACGGGTGTTTTCGTGCTTGATCGAGTGAATGCGAGGATACTCATGAATGGCATTTCCATGCTTGCTATATAATATGATGTAAAATTGAGAGTAAAAGCACAAAGGGTGATGCCGTGTCATTTTTTTTATTTCATTGCTCTTTACTTTGACATTCAGAATGTGGATTTGGCTTTATGGCTTTGTTAATTACTTTTGAAAGACTGTTCAGAGTTGTTGTCACTTTACCTTACTTTCCCCGTTTATGCCCCTTTACTTGTGTACTCGTTATTCCCCTCACTTGTTGTTGTCCCGTTATTAGACTTGATACTTTACCTGTTATTTTATTACTTCTTGAAATATAACTTCATAGATTTATTCTAGGTGTCTTGTCTTAGACTCGTCACTACCTCTCGAGGTTAGGCTCGTTACTTACTGAATACATTGGGTTAGTTGTACTTATATTATACTTATGCACTTCTTGTGCAGAACCAGATATTGGTACCAACGGAGTCCCGAGAGGTTCTTAGTGGATACCAAACAAGTGATTCGAGGTAGAGTTGCATTTCATTCACAGGCCTAAGAGTCACATTTCTATTTCTATTGTATTGTATCTATTTTTCAAACAATATTGTATTTCTTTCAACATAATGTATGTACTAAAATCTAGAAGCTCATGTAATTTTGACTCCATGTCTTCGGTTGGTTTAAGTTAGATGTTGGTTTTAGACTTATCATATTTATATACGAATTGCTTTTACGATATGTTATTATCTTGCTATCAATCAATTTTGCGGTTCTTTCATATTTTCTGATTGTATGTTGGCTTGCCTAGCAAGCGGTGTTAAGCTCTATCATGACCCATTTAGTTGGGATTTTGGATCGTGACAAGTTAGTATTAGTGCTCTAAGTTGTATAGGTCTCATGAGTCATTAACAAGCATAGTAGAGTCTTGAGGATCAGTATGAAGACGTCTGTACTTGTCTTATAGAGACTATAAGGCTTTAAGAAACTTCACTTTCTTTCTTTCTCTATCGCTCAACTTTATTTTATCATTAAGTTTGAATCATTATTCTCTTATTCTCTCGCAGATGATGAGGACATGTATGTCATCCACAGATGATTATGAGCCGAAGCCCCAGATTACAGCCACCAGCTCAGCCTAGAGCACGCACAACGACACCCGTTGTCGAGCCTCAGATAGAGCAGGATGAGGAGATCCAGTTTCGATAGAGCCAGTAGGACCAACTCAGGTAGCATATGAGTTAATTTCTACCTTAGTGCTTTATGACGTTGTAGTCTGCATGGTTGGTCTCATGGAAACTGGAAAGTATGGCTCATGCCGGTTTGTTTCCTATGGCTCCAGCCATATCTCAGGCTGGAGCAGGAGTTTAGACTCCCGCTACTCGCACTCCGGAGCAGATGTCTCCTAGTTATCAGACCCCAACAATGGTACCAGTCGGGACGGTTTGACCTATTGTTGCTACACAACTCGAGGACTGACCTGTGATGTCAGCTAATGAGCTGAAGAGGTTGGACAGGTTCACCAAGTTGTTTCCCCCTCATTTTGGTGGTGCACCATCAGAGGACCCCCAGGACTTTTTGGATCATTGCCATAAGATTTTGCGCAACATGGGAATAATGGATTCCAACAAAGTTAATTTCACCATAATTTCAAATGTATAGTTTTGCCAAGAAGTGGCGGCAGGTGTATGAGAAGGGCAGGCTAGCGGGATCACCTCCTCTCACATGGTCTTAATTTTTCGCAATTTTTCTTGAAAAGTTTATTCCCCTTCCTCAGAGAGAGTAGTTGCGCAGTCAGTTCGAGCGTCTCCAGCAGGGTAGAATGGTTGTCATTAGTATGAGACTCTACGTATGGTTGAGAAGGGTTTTTGGTGTATTTGTCTTATATCCGTGATTCTAGTACGGAGGTTCCTTCTATGGATTTGGTACCAGTAGTGAGTGAGTTTCTAGAGGTGTTTCCTACAGACTTGCCGAGTATGCCATTCTAACAAGGATATTGACTCTTACATTGATTTGATTCAGGGCACTCAGCCTATTTCTATTTCACCGTACTGTATGGATCATATTGAGCACCTTCTACCTATAATCCTTGTGCATATACATACATTTTCAATAATGGATACATGATTTGGATTAAGGATTTTGGCATGAAGGGTAAATGTGCGGGTGAGACACACATATGGCACATTGGACATGATAATCAGATATTGATATATGAGAGATGCTATTATGCCCCTCTTACATTGGATTTTGATCTGTCCCTCCGAAGTGAGTAACTCGTATTACTTTGGGCCTTGTGAGTGTGGTCGGTACGCAGATTTTGTACCGGATCGGTACATGAATTGTGTATCAGGTTATGTTGATACATGAATTTTGTAACGGGGTACACAGATCTTGTACTTAATGAGCATACATTATTACTAATGACTCATTTAGAGATATTTATTTAATGTTAATTGTTACTTGACATCCGTATATTCTAATTGGGATCCCCACCTTTATATTCTAATTGGGATCCCCATCTCCATTATTTGAGCATTTATCTTTTATTTCGGTCTGAGCAACGTAGTAGTTTATTCCTGTTCTAGAAAAACATGCTTAATAATTTTCAACTGTTGATATATGTGACTCATGTTATTCATGATGTTACTTATTGTCATGTTGTTAAATTCTGTTATTGCACTACTATGGTAAGTATTCAGAAGCATCTAGCCTCTCCACTACTTCTTCGAGGTTAGACTTGATACTTAATGGGTACCAATTGTGATGTATTCATACTATACTTCTGCACATCTTTTGTGCAGATCCTCGAGTGGATCCTAGGAGAGCTTCCTGTTGGGACATGAGATTTCACGGAGACTTATGGTGAGTTGTACTTCATGAATCTTCTTTTCAGTCCCCGAGTCCCTATTCCTTTTACTATTATTGATTATTTGTATTTCAAAGACTTTGATATGTATTATAGACTTGATCTCATTTTCGTAGTTTTCTCGTGTACTTGTTCTACCTAGTCTCGGTGGCGTGTTGAGTTGGCCGTGTTTGGGTCGTGCTTGGGTTTTATCCGATATTATTACTGTTCCATCTTTAGTTATTACCTATCTCTATTGAATCATGAAAATTGACTTTATTTGTTGATTTCGAGTTGGCTTGCTTAGCAAGTTTGACTAAGAGCCATCACGACCTTGAGGTGGAATTTTGAGTCGTGATATATAGGGCTGCGCATTTGGATAAGATATCCAAGAATCCGAACCGATCTATTTTATTCAGATTTTCGAATTTCCTATTTCGGATATTTGAATCGGATATGGGTTAGGTCTTTTTAAAAGTTCATATGTTCCGATTGGAACAATTTTAATCCAATCCGACCCAATACAAGTATAAATATTAAACTTACATTTTAGGGTTAAGTCTGCTCATTTCATCCACTTATCTTTAGATTCTTCTTTCCTTTGTTATATCGAAGTCTCTCTTTAACCTCTCTTCAGATTGCTCTGTAAGCTTCTCTCAAGTCTTACCACAATGTCTCTCATTCTCAGTCTCTCCTTATTATCGACGGATAACGATGCCTCTCCCTAATTAGATATTTGTTTGGACTTTCAGTTTATTTTATTTTGCTATGAAACTTTTATTCTATTTATTGCTACGAAAGGCATTTGTTGTCCATTATATTGTTAGTAGCCTTAATAAGGCGTACAATCCGATCCGAAAATCTGAAATATCTACCCGATCCAGACTATAAAATTTGATCCATTCCAATTTAATTCGGATTTCATTTAATAAAATCCAGAATCCGAATTTACAATTCGAAATATGCTAAATCCGATCCGACCCGATCCGACCGTACACTATCCCAGTGATATAGATTAAATGAAAAAATATCAAAATTACATTTGTTGTATGGTAAATAGTTTACAAATATTCTCCGTCAATGTATCCATCTAAAAATGCACACAATATTAATTTTATTAATAAATTTGCCCCCATGTCTAGTGACAGAATTGATGGGCCTTCAATTTGATGAGGTGACATATTTTTAATGGTGCACATGGCATTTTGGGTCAAATAACACTTATGAGTTTAGTATCTGCCTCATTAACCGAATCTGCCCTAATTCTTCTATAATTCGGGTTAATAAATAACCTTTCCGTCTTAGTTTTCCTCTCTATTTCATCCTTGAATGGCTTATGTGGTTTACACCTTCTTCTCACTGGTATCTTTTCTTCTTCGCCACTTTCAAGATCCTCGCGAATAGATTACAATACAGAAGATGAGGAGAATCAAGCACCAAAAATATAAAATTTATTTTCAATCAAACGCCGTTCTACATAAAAAATGATCATCTAAGATCACATAATACTACATACAGACACCAACCTTAACTTCAAGTTTTTCCCTTTCCTCTTCCTTTACTTCAAACAAAAAGAAAGATAAAAATAAAAATATTACAGTAAAAGTTCAAAACATAAAACCTAAAATGTAAAGTTATATTAAGAAAACAAAGCAACAACATCAAACCACATAAAATAAGAAGAACCACTTTACATTCAAACAACACACTAAACACAAAAAAATTGAAAAAACCTTTATAGATTTTCACTAAAGCATAAGTCTTTCTGCTGGCCATTGTTCGACCTATAATTCCAGCCATGCCCCCTCCTTCTTAGCTTTATCAAAAATGATAAATTGATGAGTCAAATCTACCTGTGGAAAAATAGATGCATCAAAGCAGATGGCCATTTACGGTAATCGGGTAAAAGAAGATTTTATTGGTGGGGTTAATGTAATCTTTTGACCAGGGTAAAAATACCTAGGATCGAATCGGGTTAGTAATTTGAGTTTCGACCTATTATTTTTTTGGAATTTTTATATTCCTATACACTATATGAAACTATATTACCCTCCCAACTCAAGTTTTACTATAATTACATTTTAAATACCCAATTACCTTTTGTGTACATTTTAAGAGAATTAATGATAATAATTAGTGTCCTAAAATCACCCTAACGAATCTTCCACCCCCCCATGTTTCTCTCTCCACATCTCACCTCCTCCCTCACGTATCTTGCACGAGAGAGCAACAATTCTACCATTGACAACCATTAAAAAGCTTTGAAGCTTTGAATTCGAATTTGGATTTTTAAAAAATATTATTTATTTGAATTGGGTGTTGTTTCAAGGAATTGGGAATTATCTCTACGTCTCTCTCTATCTCCCAATCTCTAATTTCAGTAATGTAAAACAAAAGAAAAGAGATCAACAATTCCACCATTGACAACCATTAAAAAGCTTTGAAGCTTTGAATTCGAATTTGGGTTTTCAAAAACCATTACTTGTTTGGATTGTGTGTTGTTGCAAACACTTGGGAATATAGTTTGGAGTTTATATCTCAATTTGAGGGTGTTTTGATGAAGATTTGACTTGAATTTGGCTAAATTTCAAATTGAAACTCGTCGAAGAAGAAGAAGAAGACATGATATACATTATATCTACGAAATTGTAGTAAAATTATAGAATAATTGTATTCTGTTATATATATATACACACACACACACACACACACTATTGTATAAAAGTTGAACAATATTGTATAAGAATTATATTTAAGTTGTATGATATTGTAGTTGTATATAACTGAGTAGAAATAATATATGAAAATTGTAGATAAATTATATAATATATAATTAGTTGTACGAACTTTGTTTTTACTATGTATAAATCAGATACAAAATATACAAAAGTCATATTGTATAAATTTTATATTTAAGTTGTATGCCATTGTAGTTGTATATAACTGGGTAAAAATAATGTATGAAAGTGTAGATAAATTGTTGATAAGTTGTATAATATGTAATTAGTTGTATGAAATTTATTTTTACTAAATTGCTTACTATGTATAAATCAGATACAAAATATACAAAAGTCATATTGTATAAATTTTGTATTTAAGTTGTATGTCATTGTAGTTGTATATAACTGGATAGAAATAACGTATGAAAGTGTAGATAAATTGTTGATAAGTTGTATAATATGTAATTAGTTGTATGAAATTTATTTTTACTAAATTGCTAACGAGACTGGTGTTCCATTTTACAAAATTTCTGCTACTGAATTGGTCTCTGGAATTTCAGGTGCATCAGAAGAAAACATAAGGGAACTGTTCTCGAAAGCGTACATGACAAAACCTTCTATTGTGTTTACTGATGAAATTGATTCAATTGCTTCTAAACAAGAGAATTTTTTATCTTATGAAATAAGAAACAGAATAAAAATCTTATGAAATGTTATAAACAAAATAAATATTTTTGTCAAACACATATACTCACGTCTTCTACTGAAAAAAGAGAATAAACATTACTGGAACATGTATATTTCAAAAACTCAAATAAGAAATGAGCACAATAAAAATAATAAGATATACTCATTAACTAGTACATAGAGAAATAGAACGGCGCATTGTAACACAACTGATGACGTGCATGGATGAATCACATAGGCTTGTAAAACCTGATGATGAAAAAGATGTTGATGGATTTAATGGCGTTGATGCTGGTTATGTGCTGGTAATTGCTTCTAACAGATACTTTTTATTTCTTTTTTGTATCTTTTCTGGGTTGATTTTGTCAGTGCTCGCTGACAATTGCTACTTCCTAATTTGTTCCAAATTAACGTGGATGATTAAAGTCACTGCCGATGATCAGAGAAAAATAAGAAAAGAGAAGAAGAGGAAAAATAAAAGGAAAAGTGTGTAACTAAATTCCTTGATTCACAAATAATGAATTTGGGAGCCTTTTAAGGTGTATTGTATATATTTTATAAATAAAACTTATTTATATCGAATGATTAGCTAAACATGAACATTAAAGGTAATAAAGTTTTAAATAATGTATAAAAATTTAAAAATTCCTAATTTTTTTTTTCTGGCCGAGCTTGCCACATGGCACAGTAAAAATACACTATGTCATTAAATTGAAGGCCAAACTATTTACCAAATAATAGGGGTAGTTCTAGCCCTTTCCGTTGAATAAATTGCTACTTTAGTGCTCCTAGATTTTGGGATTGAAATTATCGCCCTCAATTTCCCCAACCTAGTCTTCATCTCCAGGTAAAGCCTTTTAACTTCAACAGTAGCCCATTTCTCAGCAAATTCCCATTTCCCTCTCCAACGAAGGCAGAAAGAAAGGAAATCAAGAAATGGCCCATATGCTGAGGAATTTGAGGGTACCACCAAACTCAGCCAGTTTGGAAGAAGCTCGCACTCGGACTTTTGAATTCTTCAGGATGTGTTGCAGATCCATACCTCAAGTCATGGAAATCTACAACCTGCACGACGTCGTTTCACCCTCACAACTCCGTTCTGCAGCTGCCGCAGAAGTTCGCAAGAATGCCAGTGTCACTAACCCTAGGGTACTTTCTTTTGATCCTTTATTACGCTTCAATCACAAATTAATTGGGGTCGTTATGTGAATCTTTTATATTCATTTCCGTTCTATTTTGGGATTTGACTATTTTATGCTCGCCCGAATTGTTACTTGATCTTTCATGTTATGGCAAATATTTGGAAATGGATGATGAAACAGACACACATAGGTAAATACTGCACAGTAGATTGATAGAACTCATGGATTACAAATAATATAATATTGAGAAGACATCCAAGGGTAACCACAAAGCTTAATCATTGTCTAAGGAGTAATTATTACATGTATAATATAATGGTAATAGACTTTAAGACCTATCAACATAATCTCACAAGAATCACATTTATGCACAACAACAAAACACAAATATGAAGTTTGTTGTAATTCTCATATAATCTTAAGTCTTTTGAAGGCCATTTAAGCAAGTCTGGTTGAAGTTTACTTGAGTAGAAGTGTTTTAGCTTTATCATAACCATCTGAATATATAGGGCTGGCAGTGGGACGGGGCGGGTTGAGCCTTAACCCGCAAAATTTTTAACTCGCCCCGCCCCGCAAAGCACTTTTGTATGTTTTCAACCTGATCCGCCCCGCCCCGCATAATTTTTTAAAACTAATTTTGTTATTTTTACGATAGCAATTAGTTTTTTTTTTATTACCAGTTTTCTAACCTGCAGTTTGATTTCCAAATGCGATATTTAGATAAAGCTCAGCAAGATTAAAAAAATTTAATCACTATTTTGTCCTTCCGCATCGTCAATTTTGGTTTGTGGTAAAATATCTGAAAATTCCATAAACAAACTATTTATTTTTATCTCTCCACAAATTCCAGAAATTTGAAGTTCATTTAACTAAAGCAAGGCTTTGTTGGCTAACTAATCAAAATGAAACGTGGATATTTTCCACCAAAGTATACTTTTCAACAATTACTTTTAACTAATCAAGATTTACTAACTCATTAACAGTTAGTCTAAAACCTTTATGAAAACACATTACTTCTGCTTCAACTAGCTTTAGGATAGAGAATCGTAGAGACACAGCAGGTAGTAAAGTTTTAGTTTAAGACATGGGTCTCATCAGATTGGATTTCCCAACCCACAACCCACGCCCCATCTAATATCTATATTTTTGAAATTGGTGTAACCCGCCCCGTCCCACACCCGTGTTCCTGCAAAACCACGCTGCCCCGCACCCACGTTCCTGCAAAACCGCCCTGTCCCGCATAGCCTTAAACCCGCCCCGTCCTGCCCTCGCCTCTTCCCACTGCCATCCCTATGTGTGTTTGCCTTAGTTAGAGACAAATTTCTGAAATATACTTTAATTCAATTTAATTATAATAGAAAGATGTAAAATTTGAGCTGACTTTAAGAGCAAGACTATAGATCAATTACTATTTTGAACTAATAGACAGGTGAATCAAGTAAATCTTAATAGCTGTGCTAACTCATTAGAAATCTGTTCTGGAGATTATTCATTTAGATCTTAATTATGTTTGAGACTTTTTGACTCATCATAACTACTAGCTTATTGTTTGGTGAATAGATTTGTTTAGATAGTTGATGAAGTCGAGATTGCTTCTTCTTGGAGATATTGCTTGTTGGATTAAATAAAATTATAAAAGTATTTTTCGAGGATATGATGCTGTAACTGTTATGATACTCTTGATCCTCTCTGTTGTACTTCAATAGTACCTCCTTGGTACTTTTTATTAATAAAAATATCTCACCTTATCTTCTCGAAAGAAAAAACCTTACCTTAATACCTTATCACACAAATTTTTTTTTTATGAAAGTAATACTGTTATTGAATATCATGAGATCTGGAGCTACTTATGAAGGAACAGGTGCAAATGGGGTTGTACTTTAAAAACTGTTGGTCAGGGACTCTTGTTAAGCAGTGTTATAAATAGCGCTCGCCTCAGCGCTAATAGCGTGAGGCGAGGCGAGGCGACCAGCCTGCGCTATTTTGACTGTGTTGCGTTGCAATTGTAAAAGGCGAGCGCCTCTGCCTGTGTAGCGAGAGGCGAGCTGTGGCGTCGCTTTTTGAAAAAAATGAAAGAAAAAGGCGCAAATATTTAAAATAAATGATCAGCGACTTAAAACATTAGGGCTTGCAGTGATTTCAAGTTTCTTTCTTCCTCAACCTTCAAACGACAGAGCAGCCAAGTCCACCTAGCCCAGGTAAGCTTCTCTTCTTCTTCGACTTCCTTTCTTCTTCTTCTTCTTCTTTTTTCTTCTTTCTCCTTTCTTTCTTTCTTCCTTTTCCTTCTTCTTTTCTTCTTCTTTCTATTTTGTTTGCTCTGTTTTTTGTCGAGCAACAGTGCAGAACAGAGAGTCTGTTGCTCTGTTTTTTTTTAGTTTTTCTTCTTCTTCTTCTGATCTTCTCTTTTTTTGTCGAGCAACAGTGCAGCAGAAACATAACAGAGAGTATGTTTATGCTCTGTTTTTTTTCCGTCTTTCTTCTTCTTCTGATCTTCTCTTCTTCTTCTCTTTTTTTTGGCTCTGTTTTGATTGAGCGGCAGTACTGCACCCTGTTTTTGCAGAGGCAGAGGCAGAGGCAGAGAACTTCTTCAAACTTCAAACCTGAAATTTCCTCCTTTTTCAGTTATAGAGTAGAATTAATTGCATATTGTGAATTTATATATTTATTAATATATTATTGTTATTGAGTTTTTAGTTATATATATATAATATTTTATTTTTTTGTATAAATTGTCGCTTCACATTAAAAAGGCGAGCGCTTCGCTGCGCGCCTCTCGCCGCAGTGAAGCGGGCCCTCGTCGCTATTTGTCGCCACATGCTATCCAAAACACTGTTGTTAAGGTTTGGAGACAGTAAAATTTGCTGCCTTTATTTGTCTTCTGTGGCCACAGCCCATGGTTATGCTTTTTTGTAAGAAATAATTTGCGAAATAGATAAATGAACGGTTTTCAGTTAAAGAAATTGCGGACCAACTCTTTGATTATCACTTACCTTTCAGAACTTGGTCCATTCTTTCTTACGATCATAATGTTTCTCTTGATTTTAGTATTTTACCACTTCTGCTTTGGGACTTGGATAGCAGCCAATATTTATAATGATCATTGGGAACTAGGACACAAATGTCCCTGCGGAAAGAGAAAAGTCAAATATTAACCAATATCTGCATTTTCACAGCTTTTGATTTCTATTAGCATCTCTCATTGGCACCCATTTTAACTTTCTATTGAAACACTACATTTTGTGGATGCGCTCTTTCTTACAAAATCATTCACACTATGCTTTGTTCCCTCTTCAAATTTGGCATACAGCCATTTGACATGGAAACTGCATTTTGCTTTAACAAACTCATGTCGAATGGTGCTTATCGGAAAAAAAAGCAGAGAGATGGAGTAATGGTACTGACATCATATGGATCTTGTAGAATTCAGCGATAATTTGGTGCCTATACATCATATGGATCTTTTAGGATACACTATAAAGCTGCTGAATATTGAATGTACCTGCATGAGATGCATACTTTTACCATCTAGGTAGACCTGGAAAATGAAGGATTTCTTTTTTAAATAGCAAAAAGAAAATTTTGTGGTCTGGGGAGTGGAGTACAGGATTGGCGTCCACATGGAGAATGAATATACAAAAGTTCAATGGAATATTAGAATTTTAAGATGCAATATAAAGCTACTACAGGTCTAAAGTACTTGTGAGGGATTCGTACTCATACCTAAGTTCGTGTAGAATAGACTTGGAAAATGCACACGCTATTCTCCTTATAAATAACAAAATAAAATTTTCTTTTAGGGGGTTGAGTGCAAAATATTGAGCAGAATCCTCATGAAGAAGGAAAAACAAATTTCTGTAGAAGATTAACGATTTTGAACAGCATAATGATGTCTATTTCTCGACTTTCATGTTTATGTTTTGTTTTGTATCGTATTTTTGTCTTTTTAATATTATTATGTTGTCTTTTGCATAAGAGCTAAATTTAGATGAGATTAGAAGGATTGCAGTACCCAAATACAAACAATTCATATGTTTAGGTCTTGATTTTCTAAGAGAATGGTATGATAGATGAAGTTGTAACATATAGAATCAGGGATTTTTGAAATGGTAAAGCAATATGGAAGTGTTATGCGCTAGGTGGATGCCTACCAAATGGAAGGCAAGTTCTGTAGCACGGTAGTAAGACCAACAATGTTCTATGGGATTGAATAGTGGTACTTTAAGGTCCCACATTTTCACAAGATGAGTATCGTAGAAATACGAAAGTTACGATGGATGTACAGAAAAATCTGCAACGATTACATTAAACATGAGGTGCAACTGACACACATAAGGGCAGCCCGGTGCAGGAAGCATTCCACGATCACGTAGGGTCTGGGGAAGTGCTGCACCCCAAGGGTTTTAGCTATATCCTGCTTACGTTCAAATGCACCAATTTATACGTGTGAATCCATGATTGTTGAAGATGGTAAAAGGAGTTGGGTAAGACATTAAATCACATTGAAGGAATTTGTCTAAAAGTATCCAGAAATTCTCCAAATTCATGCAGTCTTAGCAAAAAATAGAATTAATTGGAAGCATGATTCATTGAGCCGACGCCAACTAGTTGGACTTAAGGCTTAGTCATGTTGGTACGTGTATGCTAGATCTAGTGTTTGCAGGAGTCTTCTTAACTTTTCTCTAGATTTGTGTGTCGGTAAAAAATGTAGAGAAGTTGTAGTATTAGAGAACCTCAAATTATTGAATGTGGCTTGTTTTCTTGTAAATAAAATCTATTTAAGCTTTTGATGCAGATAAGGAGCTCAATTTTTTCTGCCTGTCATCAGAATCGGTAGTTCCATCATTTTTTCAAATTAGTGAATGATTTTCTTACCAAAAAAAGAGTAATATTAGTATAATTGGTAGTTGGTTATAGGATCTCAATAGAATTAAAACTCTCTCACGAGCAAGGGGGACTTGAGTTGTTTGTTTTTCTCTCTCAAACAATTATTTAGGCAGTGTGGTCTCCAGCAAGAATATGAAAATAGGACTGTATGTTTTACCTAATTGTATACATAGAGACTTGAGGCAGCAAGAAGTACATCATTTAAATGGTCATATGTACACCAATTATTTGGGCAATCCTCCGGAAGTTAATTTTGAGGCTTAATATTTATTGAATCGTGTGATATAGAGAACATAGGGGAAATGAGGATGCTTAGATGAATGCGTGGGCATACTAGGAGAGACAAAGATCGGGAACGAAGATATATGGGGTAAGGTGGGAGTGGTCTCAGTGGCGGACCAGATGCGGGAAGTAAGGATGAGATGGTTTGGGCAAGGGAAGAAAAGGAGCATGATGCCCTAGTGAGGATGTGAGAGGTTGATAGTGATAGGTCTAAAGAGAGTTAAAGGTTGAGCGAGGAAGAATTGGGAAGAGGTGATTAGGCAGGACATGACATATCTCCCGCTCATCGAGGACATGATCCTAGATAGGAGAGCATGGATGCTGAGGATTAGGGTAGAAGGTTAGTAGTAAGTCGACTGATTAAGGTAGAAAGTTAGTAGGTAGTCTAGCGATTCCTTTGATGGGGGAACATAGATCTAGTTCAGAGCACCTTAGCTGCTCCCTCTTTTCCTTCCCAGTATTATTATTATTATGCTCTCTTTATGTTATTCTTCACTTTTATTGCTACTGATAATTCTTTTACTTTGGTTAGGTTTATTGTCTTTTGCCGTCATTACTTTTCTGTATTATGGTATTTTCATCATAGTTTTTTATACTCTTGTATTTTCAATCCTGTATTGAAAAATGCTTTTCTTGAGCCGAGTGTCTATTGGAAACAATTTTTATACACCCAAAAGGTTGGAGTAAGGTATGCGTATACCCTACCCTCCCCTCCCCGGAACCCACTTGTGGGATCGCACCGTGTATGTTGTTGTTGTTGTTGCGTGACATAGAGATAGGTTTTACTAAGATGCTTATGGCCTTGTGGTGCAATAAGTGGACTGAAGGTTGATTTTCCTACTTCTCGGTCCGTGTAGGACGGGGATAATTTTTTTCCCAGAGTTGGGATGTTTCCTTGGGCTGTATTCTTATATGCCAAATATGTACTATTGCTATTTCTTCCTTTCTCTTTTGACAACTTTTGAGTTTTCGGGAGGAAATTTTCTCCTTTCTTCCCGTGTTACAAACTATTGTGAATTTATTTCCAAAAGTTTGCTTTTCCTGTGCTAAAAGGTGTCTTCTTTGATTATTTGGAGTCACTTGGACAAAAGAAATTCCCTAAGCATTTGAAATTTTTTAAGAATACTTTATTTGGTAAAAGATTTTTTGTAAATATTTTTTGTGTGAAGGTCCCACATTCACGTTTTGAACTGCAAAAGCTTCTTGCTCATTTAAAAAACTCATGAAACTTCAGAAGATATAAAACTATCAGAATTCACTTTTCTTTCACGAACTTGTTTTTTCCTTTTTTTTTTCCTCAAAACACTTCTTCCATAAATTTTCCAAATGGCTTACCATGTCTACAATAAAAAAGAATCTAAGATATCAACGCCCTGTATTAAATTATCCGGTGCTCCTATATCAATATCAAAGTCCTTATACATCGCCTTCTCTGATAGATGAGGAAGCTGCATCTGTACATAATTGCATGTGCAATAAGAACCTTGCACAGTCCTTCATTACTAAGTGGGATGACTTTGATTAAGCTCCTGTTTGCATTATCTGAAGACTGAACATGAATATGAAGTTTTGCAGCCCTTGACCTTCCTTATAACAATGTCCTGCTCCTTAGCCCCAAGCCCGGAAAAACAAAAATAAGGTAAGAAACCAGAAAAGCTTCCACGGACGGTTTGCACTTCTGGCTTGTATATTGACATGTTCTGGGAAGTTGGACCTATGTGATATTCTTGTCAAGATGCTTATTGCTATTGATCATACTTTCATGTGAATACACTCTTATCCTTATTTAACATTTCATTCGTATTAATATTAGCAAGGCAGCCTATCGATTTTCTTCTCAACTCATCTTTATCCTGCAGGTAATTGACATGCTGTTGTTCAAGGGCATGGAAGAGTTGAAGAACATCGTTGATCATTCAAAGCAGAGGCATCATATTATTGGCCAATACGTCGTTGGTAACCAAGGTCTTGTGCAGGACCTTGCACCCAATGATCAGGGTCTCTCTAGTTTCCTGAAAAATTTCTACAGCAGCAACTACTCCTAGGTCACCATTCTATGTTACCTTATGGGGATTTTCTGGTGGGTAAGATTCACAATAATGATGAACATGTATTTGCATCCTACAGTTGGATGCACATTTGTCTATTTCACCCCCTTTTTAATTGAGATGGATGGTCTGAGTCAAGAACCATCAATTGATAATTTTGTTTTGATTGGTAAAGGTATTTCCTACTAATATACAGCAAAGTGCTGCAAGTCTTTACTGGGGATAGCCACATTACATAATGTGCAATGAGCGCAAAAACTAATCATGGCTTCGGTGTCACCAATTGACAAGTAAATATTTGCCGTGCCCGGTGTTTACACCAAACCAATTAAACTTACCACGATTAAGTAGTTTAATATAGTAAAGTAATGCACTGATTAACCACGATTAAGTGGTAGAGTTCCATGTGCAAACAAATACTATATATGCTTCTATTGGTTTGGTGTACACATAGTGCGGGTAGGTTTTTACCAATTTTAGATTCCTTTTGTAGTATTCTCTTGCTTTTGCTCTCCGTGTGCTTTGCATTGCATGCTTTGTTTAAGGTATCTGCCTTCATAATCCATCACTTATGGGATTTTTCATTACTACATCAAAGGGTATAAAGTCTAACCGTCACGCCGAAGTGGGTGAAAATCATGTGAAATTAGGGTTCAAATTTTAGTAGCACACGGCGGAATAGTCAAGGTACACCGACACAAGATTGTTATCGGAAAGAAGAAGAAGAAGAAGGGCACACTTCATTTGCTTGATCTGGCTGATGGTTTGGGAGTTTAGGCTATTAAGAAGGGGATGTTATGGTACGTTCATTTAATTTCATATTTAAGAAAAAAATAGTTTCATATTTAGAATTGAGCTAAAAATTTGTTGTTTTGATCCTTTTCTTTTGTACCGTATTTCTCTTTTCATATTTTAAGTTTCGCAAAAAGAAATTAATGACGTTGAAGAACAGGAAAAGCAAAAATCATCCATATTTGTAGAGTTGGTTTTTATTAATGGTGTTAGCTTTGTAGCACTGCCATTTGAAGCCCTGCGTGGATCGCTTGAAGTTCTGCATGGAGAGGATTTAGAGCTTGAATACATTTTTAGAACCCTATTATCCACTTTCCTTTGTGGTTTCAAAATACTCCCCCTATTCCACTTTGGTGGTTTTCAAATGATCCATCTATGTTGAGGTTTGTCCATCCCACCTTGGGAGCATGCCATTTAATGAAAATTGTAGTTGTTTTAACAATATATTGATTGCTGTGATTAATCAGATGATATTGTATGGCAAAGTTGGCGATTTCTTTGATGGATGGATTTATATTAGTATTGTTGATATTGTTTTTGTTTCTATTTAACCAAAGGCCCCAAATAACAAAAGGAAAACATTGGTTCCAAGTTAATTTAGTGTAAATATAATTTGCCTGGATGTCTCTAATACTAATTAGCCAGTTTGAATTAGTAAAAGAGGTTACATTTAAGCAAAGCTTGTCCCACATGTTTTTAGAAGTGGTGCATTTGAGAAAAATATGGCTTGGGGATTCTTCTTCCTTATGGCAGATTGCACAAATATTGTCGATGTTAATGTTAATGTGACTCAAATATTGTCTACATGAAATTTTATTGTATAGACATAGCCATAAAAAGAATTTTATCTTGTTAGGGCATGGTAGGTCCCATATCCATTTAAAATCAACTTGGTTTGTTGTATGATCCCTTAAGAGCAATGAGCAGCTTTGGGATGTGAAGCATCCATCTGAATTCTTGGACCATGTGGGGGTGTCTTGATTTTTATTAAGGGGCAAAGGAATTTTTTTGATGTTTGGATGGATTTCTTCGGGGATGAGGAAAGATATTTTAGAGAAATTCCATCGATTGTCTAATAAGATGTCTTTAATGCGTAAAGAAGTTTCCTCTTTTTTAAGGGGGCTAATTAAGGATTCTCTAAGAGATTTTGTATTTGGTATCCAGTAAGATGACCAAAGAATAAGGTTAGATTTTTCACAAGGATACCAAAGGATGCCTTTTGAGCATATGGACCATCCTTTTTGAATGCTCTTCCATACAAAGGATTTTATAATCTTGGGATCTCTCCTAGCATATTTGTGGATCAAAAACCTAGACCATAGATGTGGTGTTAGTCATTAATCTCCAAGCAAGACTGCCTAGGGCAGTAATGTTTTTCTTATTTGCTGTTAATATTCCTAAACCTCCCTCTTCTTTAGGCTTAGTGATATTTTTCCAGCTAATGTAGTGAGTTTTTTTTGAATCCGATGTAGAGCCCCATATGAAATCTCTTTGGATACGGTCTATTTGATTCAGCGTTTTCTTAGGGAGGTATGTATAATGCAATTTGCATTATACATACCTCCCTATATGTTTTTCTTATTTGCCGATAATATTCCTAAACCTCCCTCTTCTTTAGGCTTAGTGATATTTTTCCAGCCAATATAGTGAATTTTTTTTGAATCAGATGTAGAGCCCCATATGAAATCTCTTTGGATACGGTCCATTTGATTTAGAGTTTTCTTAGGGAGGTTGTATAATGCATTGCATGGATGGGTAGTGAATTAAGAGTATACTTAGCAAGTGTGGCCCTTCCTGCTATATTCAAAAACTTGATTTTCCAAGAAGATAGTTTCCTATGCATGTTATCAATAATGAATTGATAGTCTTTATGGGTTGGATGTTTGTTTAGGATAAGGTAGCCAAGGTATTTGCCAAAATTAATGTCAATTTTAAAAAGAAGGTGACTATATCCTAAGCAGTGTTTGTAGGACAATTGTTGGAGATAATGATTTTTGATTTATGGTAGCTGATGTTTTGTCCAGATAATGCACAGAATAGAGTAAGGCTGTCCTTAATAGTGGCACATGATTTTTTGTTGACTTGTGACATTAATGTAAGGTCTTCCGCAAAAAATAAGTGGGAGATACCAGGGTCTTTTTGGCTTAGGTGAATAGGGTCCCATTGACAGATTTCCACTTTCTGGGAGATTAATTGAGAGAACATTTTCATGCAGAGTATGAAAATGTAAGGGGATAGAGGGCAACCTTGCCTTATTCCCCTTGTGGGGCTAAAGTAATCAGTCCTTGAACCGTTCAGTAAAACGGCTATATGACTCGTACTTATACAGTTGGGGATTAATTTGGATATTTTTGGAGGAAAGTTGAAAAAAATAAGCATTCTGTGGACAAAAGACCATTCTAGCCGGTCAAAAGTCTTTTCAAGATCTATTTTAAGAATCATGTTGGCTTTCTTTCCCTTTTTATGTTTGAATTGGTTGATAATTTCCTGGATGAGAATAGCATTATCGCCGGTTTTTCTACCCTCAAGGAAGCTAGCTTGAAATGGCCCAATTAAGTCTTTTAAGAAGGGCTTAATTCTATTGGCTATAATTTTTGTAATAATTTTATATAAAGTGTTACATAGCCCTATAGGTCTGAAATTTTTAAGTTTGTTAGCATTATCTATTTTAGGGATCAGGCATATATAGGTATCATTAATATTATGAGGAATTTTGTTATCTAGGAAGGATTCTATACAGAGGAATACTACTGATGGACCAGCTATATTCCAATAGTTTTGAAGGAAAATGGATGTAATCCATCCGGTCCTGGCGCTTTGAAGGGTTTAAAAGAGAAAACTGCATTGGTGATTTCATTAGTTAATAAAATATTATCAAGGGTGATAGATCAATCTTATTAAAGCTATGGTGAGCATGATTTGAATTGGTTAAGGGGGATGATTCATGAGAGGTTGTAAAAGCATTGATAAGGAAATTGTGAGTGTGGTTTAGAATTGCCACTGGGTCGTAAATCCATTTATCTTCCTCATTCTTAAAAAAGATAATTTTATTTTTCCTACGGTTATTGGCGTCCGTGATATGAAATTTTTTTGTGTTAGCATCGCCTTCTTGTAACCAAGAAATTCTGGCCCTCAATCTCCAATAATCATCCTCAATTCTTAGATAATTGTTGTAGTCTTCTTGGTGGTTACGTTCTAAGTTTTGAAGGAAGAAGCTAGTTTGGTATTTGGGGGATTCTTGGAGGCCCTTTAATCTAGCTAATATTTTGTTTTTTCTTCGTGGATGTTCCTGAATGTTTTAGTTTTCCAGTCGTTAACCTTGTTTAGGAAAGAGCTAACAGAGGAGTGGCAGTTGTTGTTTCTCCAACATTCTCTAA
The DNA here is from genome assembly GCA_005239505.1 of Nicotiana paniculata. Classification (NCBI taxonomy): domain Eukaryota; kingdom Viridiplantae; phylum Streptophyta; class Magnoliopsida; order Solanales; family Solanaceae; genus Nicotiana; species Nicotiana paniculata. Next base: position 48,888 of record ML337857.1, on the reverse strand, counting down.
TGGGATTTTTGAAGTTAGGGTGTCTACACCAATAGGATTCCATTCTAAATGGTTTGGGGAGTCTAAAATTGCTCTTAGGTATTAATTGAAGCAATAGGGGGTTGTATCAGAGGTTAATCGAGGGAGGTGAGAAATAGAGGCATTAGGGAAAGCGTTAATCCAGTCATTATTAACAAAGATTTTATCAAGCCGTTCCATGATTAATCCTTTAGTTTTTTTCCTTCTATTGGTCCAAGTGTACTTACAACCTTTGTATCCTAGGTCCATTAGCCCACACTTGTTAATGCAATTCCAAAGGTAATTTAATCTATTGGTACTCACTTTATTACCTCCAAATTTTTTGTTGGAGTCAAGAACGTCGTTGATGTCTCCTCCTACTAACCAAGGACCACTATAATTGTTATGCATGTTAATAATATTTTCCCACATAATATTTCTATCACAAATTTTATTGCTAGCATTTATTTATGTAAATAACCAAGTAGTGCGAGTAGATATTACCTCTACTGTAGCACTGATTTCCTGGGATCTCATAACAAAAGAGTGGACATTGACAATGTTATGATTCCAAAGAATCACCATGCCTCCTGACTGCCCGTTGGATGGTATCTCTATCATATCAGTGAACCCGAATGGGTTAAATAGAGGCATGTGGTTATCCATACGGGTCTCCAGTAGGGTTACCATACCAGGACGATGGTTATCGATCATGTCCCTGAATTGAAGCCTAAATGCATCATTATTTCCTCCTCGAATATTCCAGATGATGAAGGAGATTGGTCTATTCATTAGAGGCATCGTGTTGTTGAGGTCCCCATTCTCCAGTGGTCGTGGTGCAAACACTGGATTCCTCCTCTGTATGGGAACAATTATCATTGCATGTTCCCCTACTGACGGATCTGCCGGTGGCCTTATGTCTAATGTGCATTTGTAGAGCGTCGCGGGACATTTGAGAATTTGCCTCTGTTCTTGCCTCTCCGTGAAGATGAATACCTTTACATCGTCTAGATTTGAATCTTCCATTACTAGTTCTGGGATTAAGGGGTTTGGAGCAACTTGGTCCTCCATTAAAACTTCTGGATGATTGAAATCTGCTTGTGCATGTGGGTGAGATGTTGGGTGGTGAAGATGGAGGGGGGGGGGGTTGGATTTGATGCTACAGAAGTTGTTGCATGTGTGTTCCATGGAGTGAATATTGGATTGATTGAAGTGGCTATCTCCGGCTTGAAGAACGAAAGGTTCATCATTGGTTGTGCTGTTTGAAGTGGCATAAAGTGTGGAGGTTGTAGCCATTCCCCCATCAATGTTTGAGATGCATGGTGTTAAGATTTGGAGCAATTGGTTGAAGGATATTGTTGAGACAAATATGGTTCTGGTAGTTGCTTATTGTCAGTCGGATCCCTTCTGAGATTAGTTGGGCGAGGTAGTGAGATTTGTGGATGACAATGATTGTCTCTCTCCCGTTCAGTGTGATGGTGAAGGAGATGGCATGCCCCATCAGCCCCAGTTCCATTCAAGATTGGGGTTGATGATTTTCCGGCATCGGGGGTTGGATGAATATCGTTGGTGGTTGATTGTTTTGTGGGTTGGTGGTATTTTGGTTGGCCATATTTTGATTGAGACGAAGGATCTGTATTAGCATGTGTCTCCTTCTGTTGAGGAATGAGAATCTCGGCATGTTTTGTATTGGAAGAAATACTTTTTGAGTTAGGGTTTTTCCCTAGGGAAGATTGAGTATCAATGCGAATGATTGAAGAATCCTTTTGCATGTCGTTTATATGGAGTAGCGTAATGGATTCGTTAGGAGAATTAGTTGATTGGGTTTGGGATACGTGTTGTTTTTGGTTGGACATTTGGAGAACGAGCTCCTTTTCTTCTGACAGGTGTGGAGGATTATTAAGCCCATGCAGAGGTTCACTAGGGAAGGGGGGGGGGTGCTCAGGTAGGGTAATTATGGGAGGGTAGTTATTACTAGACATGGGAGGGGGGGGGGGGTTAGAGGGTAGGGTGGTTAATATATTTTGATTAATTTGGGGGCTTAATAGGTTGTCTTGGGGTAAAATATAATTAGTGGGGTCGATTTAGTTATTAATAGAGGAATTACCTTTAATGGTGTATTTATTATTATTAATTAATTTACCTTGGGAATTCCACAAGATTGTTTGTTGCCTCTTGATTTCTCCCAAGTCCGCCGTTTGGGAAGGCAGAATAGAGAACGGATTGGGAGTTTCTATCTCCATTGAATTTTTTCTTGAGTTGATTTTCGAGTTTTGGATATAATTTGTATCAATAATTTTTCTACCCTCGTTAAAGTTGTTAGTTTTTGCTTTGTAATTGAATTTCTGGGAGGTTAAAAACTTATCTGTCGAGGCATAAAAAATATTGACATTAATACTTGTGCTTCTTTTCGATTCTTCCTCCCTTCCTTTTTTGAAAGTTACCGTTTGCCACTTCTTCTTTGTTTGGTGATGTTCTGCTTGTGCTTGATCATGTTGGTCTTATTGTGCTGCTTTGCCGGGATATTGTTCTCATGTTGCTTCTTTGTCTTGTGGGATCTGTTGTCTTGCTTGAGTTGTTGGTTTTTTCCCACATTGGCCCGTTGAGTGACCTAGAAATCCACAGTAGAGACATAGTAGTTTTTCACATTCATATATGATTTGTTGTTTATGGGCAACAATCCATACATGTGATTTCACTTGTTTATGTAGAGGAAGTTCTACACAAATTCTAGCATATCGGCCACGGATCGCAGCTGAGGTGCATGCATCCACTTTGAGGAGTCTTCTAATAGTGTTTCCTACTTTGTTGAGGATTTCCTCATTGTAGAATTCTGTAGGGAGTTCTGGTAATCTAGTCCAGATCGCTGTTAGAGTTTGTTGTGCTCTTGAAGGGACGAAGTTTGTCTCCCAACGTTGAACTGATAAGAAACTCCCAAAGATGAACCAAGGACCTTTATGGAGTGCAATCTCCATGTTTTCTTATGAGCTAAGTTTTACTGTATAATAGTCATATCCCAGGTCTATAAGTGGGAAGGTTTCTGAGGGCTTCCATAGATTGGTTATTTTTTTATTGAGGATATGATGAAGTATTTTTTTTCTTTGGAGTTTGATAATGACTGAGAATCTCCAGGGATAGTATATGCGTTGCTTATCCTCCCCGTGATTGAGACATGGTGATCGGTATGACTGGCTTCATAGCTTGTTTCCCCTATTTCCATAGATGAATCAATTGCCATGGGGGACAAGTGTATTGGTGTTGGGTAATTTGATAGGTTTCTTTCATGTTCATTAGTCAAAAGTTTGTCTTTGAAGGAGGTAGTGTTCTTGGTGGATTTGGCGTGGATGTCTGGTGGTTTGGGTGGCAGTTTTCCTTGCGTGGGATGGTGCTTGTTTTCGTTCATAGGGAGCATATTGTAAGGAAGTCGATGAAGTCACTTTTATTGTAATAGTCACGTACTATGTTTTGTAAATGCATACCAAATAACTCAATTTAATTAATTTATTACAGAGAATTTCTTTTTACCAAAATGACAAAATCATTTCAACTATTGTAGCTGAGTATTATTTTTGTTAAAAAATATTGCATTGGTTAACTAAACTTTCTACTAACTAAAATTTGGAAAATAAAAAATGTAAGATGAATTAAAGACGTGGAAAGGACGGAAGGCTAGATGAAACTTATTAAAACTAATTAGAAATGCATATGAAGAAATCATTGGGGTATTTTATTTGTCAAGATTAAATATATGATGATACCGTGAGCATAACAGATAAAAATAATAATGTGCAAAGAAAAAAAAACTTATGTCCTTTAAAAAGAAAAAGAACAGAGTTTTTCAATAATTAAACTTTCATGAAATGAGTAACTTATGCAAGTAAAGCGGGTACGCGTGCATTTAAATTGCAACTTTTGTTGTATTTTTTGGATGATTATTATTCATATTTTATGGTGTATATCGTATTCTATTGTGTGTATTATACTGTATTGTTTCGATGATTACAATGTTGGATAGATTATATCGTTTCTCATCGTTTTATAATATCATAAACCAGCAGTTTGAAGGATACATTATAAAAAATAGTATGACACAAGATAGACTTATTATTAAAATAGTGTAGAGGGTGAAATATAAATATTAAAAAATTATTAAGGATGAATGAGAAGAAAAAGTAAGGTAACAACGCGAGCACACCAAATTAATTTCGTCGTTAAGTAATGATCAATTTAGCAATACAAAACAATAATAAGTAACAAGCAGTATAAATAATATAGTTAAAGTAACAATACGATGAAATACAAGGGTAACAATCATCCAAACAGGTTGTGATGAGATACCTGTAAAACATCGTAACTTGTTATTTTGAAGCTGTTAAACTTTTAGGATGTCTATGTAAAACGTATACTACATACGGAAACAGGCCTAAACTAACCCTATCGTTTGCTAAATGACTTATAGATATCCCCCGTCTATCTATCAGTATACGACGTTAATTCTATTAATAAAATTAGCCCCGCGTCTAATGACAGATCTTGTGGGCCTTGTAATTGTATAAAAAGGTGATAAATTTATAAACAGAGTGAAAATTTTGAATATAGCTTTGTAGTGCTAAACTATTTCTGATCATATCAAATCTCCTGCGGCGTTTTGATTTCTTGTGTTTCAAACTAAATATTTGGGAAATTATATTTGATGGGAATCAAAAGTATTGAATTTCTAATATATGGAGTTATTCATACTTATTGTACAAGATGCATGAAGAAATGGTAATTGGGCCCGGGCATAGCCCGGGCTAATCCAACTAGTTTATGTCATAAATGTATGGAAGAAATTCAAAAATAGCCAGATTTACAAGTGGTCATTCAAAAATAGCAACACTTTCAAAAGTAATCGAAATTTAATCACTTTTCATGTAAAGATAAATCTGAACGAAAATATTTTTCAAAATTTGGAAAATACTCCAGTATATTATACTGGAGTTCCAGCATAAGTATACTGGAACTCCAACATATTATACTGGAGTTCCAACATAAGTATACTGGAACTCCAGCATAATATAATTGAGTTCCAACATAAGTATACTAGAACTCCAACATAATATACTGGAGCTCCAACAAAGTATACCGGTCCAGTATAATATGCTGGAAGTTCATACACAGGTGCTCGAATTTCCAGTATATTATGCTGGAACTTTCCATGTATTGGAGTTCCAACATAATATGCTGGAGGTTCATACACAGGTGCACCGAACTCCAGTATATTATGTTGGATCGGTCTCTGTTGAAGCAAAATAGTGACTATTTTTCAATGACTTGGCAAACGCTGACTATTTTTGAATGACCAGTCTGAAAACTGGCTAGCCGATGCTATTTTTACTAAATGTATTGATAAAGAAAGTGGGTTTTTATCTATTCCATGTATCACGTTCTTATTCTATGGAATTTTTAGAAAAGAAAATTGCAAATAACCAATAAAAGAGTATATAAGAAAGGGTAAATTATCTTATTATAGTTTTTATATTAATAATAATAAATATGTTAAGAATTGTTACAACAAATCAAAATCAGGGAGGTAAGTGTAATAGTGTAAATCACAAGAAATGTTAGTGTGTCGAAACCAAAAATGAGGGGATGTCTATGAGATTAACCCTTATATTTTTTTGATAAATAAAAGGTTAAGTTGGTAATACTAACTTAACCCTAAGTAGGCATATATAAGGGGTAACACTAAAACCCTAAGTAACAACACTTTTATCGATATTCAATGCTCAAGAATTCCCAATTTTCCTGAGGATATCGTTAATATCATCCTCATAAAGTTACCGATTGTATAGGCTAAAATCGGAGAGCCCGATTTTATGGTCACTACGACACTCAGAAGGCTCGAAGGTTCGAGTTTTGACATCGAGGGGTCATATCGAAAGCCTTCGACCTCGAGGCAGTGCAAATCGAAGATCATCGTAGAAAAGCGGGAGATGTCCGAGGGGCACGTGGTTAAACCTGACAAAATATACAAAATAGTACAAGCCCGTACAGTGGTATTAAAGCTGTACCAGCCATATCTCTTTGCATTTATTACACATGATACTCAATATACAAGAACAAGAACATGCTCTGCCCTTTAACTACAAATATTCTCTACAATTTCTCCATTAATTTTCATTTTATTGTGTTCTTGAGTTATTCTTCGTTTATTACTTGTTATTAATCATAAATAGGCCACTCTTAAGGCCTTCAACACTATTCATTATCAATAGCCCAATATCAAGATTCTAAAGCTCGACCTCGAGGCCCTCACCGACCACCCTCGAGACCGATCTCTCCGCTGCTCGGTTTGCATAATCTTGTTCCTTTTGTTCTTATTTCGTTTCCTCGCTTCACATTCAATATCTACTGCTTAATCAACTGGTATTAAAATAGATCACGTATTTTTAGAACCACTTAATCAAATATAATTAATTACCATTTTCAAGGTAAACAGTTTGGCGCCCACCGTGGGGCTAAAAGTAATAGTGGTTGTTTTGGTGCTGGTTTTCTAAAAACACAAGTTATTCTTCACACTTTTTCTTGTCCAAGAATCTTCAATTTCAGGTCAGAAAATGTCTAACTCAGTAAATGCACATGAAAACAACGGCCCTGAGGACTATGGAGAGAGCGGCCCAGCTACTTCAGGTACCGGTGTACCACCAAAAAACCGTGAAGGGTCACCAGTGCAAATCCCCATCGATGAAGGTTCGCGTAATTCTAAGCATGTCGATATAAGCTCCCATACAGACAGAAGTAAACACGAAGGAGACCAGTGTGAGGCACAGAGAGCCCCTGCTCATAGGGAGAGAGAAGTTAACCTTCACTTCATTTTTGAGATGTTGCAAGCACAATAAGTGTCCATCGCTCAGCTGCAAAGCCATCAAAAAACTCCGAGCACATCGCCACCAGAAACGGCTCCTCGAGGTGAAAAGGCACCGAAGAGGTCGGGCAACAATGGTTCAGCAGCCGACCCCGCTATTATAAAGATGCTCGGGGACCTCACTAAAGGATCAAATCAGGAGAAAAGAAGATAGAGGCCAACGACAAAAAGGTGGAGACTTATAACTCGAGGGTCTATCAGATCCCGTGCGCACCACCGATTCTTAAGGGTGTAGATTCAAAGAAGTTCGTGCAAAAGCCATTCCCATCGAGTGCGGCTCCGAAGCCCATCCCGAAGAAATTCAAAATGCCCGATCTCCGGAAATACAACAGGACCTCGGACCAGAATGAGCACATCACTGCCTACACTTGTGCTGTGAAAGGGAATGACCTAAGAGATGACGAGATAGAATCAGTTCTGTTAGAAATTCAGAGAAACTCTATCCAAAGGGGCCATGAAGTGGTATCATAACCTGCCCCCGAACTCGATAGATTCATTTGCCATGATGGCGGACTCCTTCGTAAAGGCACATGCTGGTGTCGTCAAGGTAGCTACAAGGAAATCTGATGTCTTCAAAATCAAACAAAGAGAGAACAAGATGTTGAGGGAATTCGTATCCCGCTTCCAACTGGAACGAATGGAAGTACCACTGGTCTCCGATGACTGGGCGGTGCAATCCTTCACTTAGGGCTTGAATAAGCGGAGCTCGATAGCTTCGAAGCAGCTGAAGCAAAACTTAATCGATTACCCCATCGTGGTTTGGGCGGATGTACACAACATGTATCAATCGAAGATCAGGGTCGAGGATGACCAATTGGGCTCGGTATATCCTAGCAGAGTCTTAGCAAAGGAATCAAGACTTCCAGAGAGAGAGAGAGAGCCAAGACTGAACAAAGAAAGGTATCAACCATACGTAGACAATTAGAGAAATATCCCAAGGCGCAACATACCTCGAAGTGATTAAAGGATGGACCGAGGCCTAAATCCTCGGGGACTTGTAAACAAAGTGAGGTTCGACAAGCATGCAGGGCCGATAAAAGCGCCCCGATTATCTGATTACAATTTCAACATTGATGTTTCCGATATAGTATCGGTCATAGATAAAATCAAATACACCAGGTGGCCAAGACCCGTGCTATCAGATCCTTCTCAAAGGAACCTCAACCTGATATGCAAATTTCACGGTACGCACGTCCATAGGACCGAGGACTGCAGACAGCTCCGAGAAGAGGTGGCCCGACTGATTAGCAAGGGGCACCTTAGAGGGTTTCTCAGTGACCGAGCCAAAAATCAGTTCCGGGAAAGAGAGGCAAACAAGAAAAATGAAACAGAAGAGCCACAACATGTTATCCACGTGATTATCGGAGGAGTCGATGTCCCCCAGGGACCCATTTTCAAAATATCCATCACCAGAGAAAAGCGAACTCGGAACCACATGCCCGAAGATGCCCTTTCATTCAACGAAGAGGACATCGAGACCTTGTCTCAACCTCACAATGACGCACTGGTAATTTCTTTTCTTTTAAGTAAATTTCAAATTAAACGTGTGGTCGTGGATCCAGGTAGCTCGACCAACATAATTCGGTTAAGGTACAACCCTCTCCCTCTTTCCTTCACGTTTTACGCAAACCTATGTGCAAATGCTCAATTCGGAGAACCCTCCAGCTCGAAGGCCTTAGGTTTTAAAGCATGCGTTGTGCTCTTTTTCCCTCGCATCAGATTTTATTCCAAATGAGTTTTACCGATGAGGTTTTTAACGAGGCAACACCCATATGCTACCTGAGGAGAACTCACCAAGTATTCAAGGCTTCTCTCTGATCAACCTCAAATACTGGGAGTCATCCCCCCGGGAGATCACTAAAATATGCCAAAGAGGGTCTCGACAGGAGAATGATTTACTAGATGAAACGGTTGAATGAACCGTGTCCACATTGAACAATCGAACCCTCAATGGTAAAAACATGTATACTTGTACCAAGTAATCGGAGAAGAATCTTTAATCGTCAAAACACTTCACGTGTCAGAAAAGTCTATTATTTTTACAAGAAGCGGCTGCAGGGCCCAAAATTCATCGACCACTCTGGAATTGTCCTCGACAGTCATCCCATCGAGGCACCAAAAACTCGAAGCCATAAGACCTCAGGGCCGGCAACTTCAAGCACATAAGCCCTCCATGAGGCAATACCAACTCCAGCTCAGGGACTGCCCTCGAATGTCGGCTCATCAAGCTGTCTAACTCGAAGCCATAAGACCTTAGGGCTGGAAACTTCGAACTCATAAGCCCTCCACGAGGCAACACCAAACAACATAAGCCCTGCATGAGGCAATATCAAAATCTGGCTCAGGCACTATCCTCGACAGTCGAGTCATAGCCATAATACCTCAGGGCTGGCAACTTAAAACTCATAAGCCCTCCATGAGGCAACATCAAAACTGTAAGACCTCAAGCAAGTCATGTACAAATTTATAAGACCTTAAAAAGGCATAATCCCGATACCGAAGTCAAGGCTATATATCAAACTTATAAGACCCCTAAAAAGGCATACCCTAATATAGACGCCGAGGCTATCTCACTCGGGGACTAAAAGGCTACGACCAAATACAAATGACCACCGTCATAAGGCTCCTGCCAAACCAAAAGCGACTCGGAGACGTCCGTCTGTCGCCATAAAATTACAGGCCTATAAATTACTTCGAAAGAACTTCAAAAAGAACCGGTTAAAGGTCGTACTGACCTAAAGCATAAGAGCCTAAGTCGCCAGCTACATTAAAGGTCGTACCAACCTAAAGCATAAGAGCCCAAGTCGCCAACTACATTAAAGGTCGTACCGACCTAAAGCGTAAGAGCCTAAGTCACCAGCTACACTGAAGACGTACCGTCCTAAAGCGTAAGAGCCCGAGTCGCCAGCTACAGGTCGTACCGACCAAAAACGCCCCAAGGACAATTTAAAAACCTAAGGGACGATGAGCTCGAGTCAAATTCAACTCGGAGACTGAGCCCGAAACAGTTAACCTAAGCACCTAAGGGACAAATACGTGAGAGCCTAAGTCTCCAGCTACACTAAAGGTTGTACTGACCTAAAACGTAAGAGCCCGAGTCGCCAGCTATAGGTCGTACCGACCAAAAGCGCCCCAGGGCCAATTTAAAAACCTAAGGGCCGATGAGCTCGAGTCAAATCCGACTCGGAGACTGAGCCCGAAATGGTTAACTAAAGCGCCTAGGGGCCAAACGCGTAAGAGCATGAGTCGCCAGCCACACCGAAGGTCGTACCGACCCTAATGCATAAGAGCCCACGGGCTATACCTCAGGGCCAATGTATAACCCCAAGGGTTTTATCTCGAAGACCAATTCATCGGGCTGATTATCGACAAAGCAAATCAGAATAAAAAAAGAATCTTTGATATATATATGTACCTTACAAATATACATCTACAAACCTCCCACATGAGTTTTTACAAAGAACAAAGAAGGAAAACCTAATCTACTCTAGGGACCAGCTCCCTCGGAAGCCTTCAAATACCAGCATCTGCACCAGAAGAAAGGAAAAACTTGGCGTCGATCTCATCCACCTTGTCCTGCTTTATCTCTTCCGAGAGATCAAATCCCCTAGCATGAATCGCTTCAAGCGTCTCCTTCCGAGACCTACATCGGGCATATTCATTGCCCCTCCTCTATCTATCAAAAACTCCCCTCAGCTCAGCTCGAGCATCGGCAACATCTTTCAAATAGACTGCCACCTTCTTATCGGCCTTCGCCCGAACTTCTTCAGCTTCAGCCCAGGCATCTACGACCTCGGCCTTCAGATCTAAAAGATCAGTCTCGAGCTTGGCAATCCTGATCGTCTGAATCAAGCTATCTTCTCGGGCATTCCGAAGTTGTATCTCGAGGGTAGCTGTCACACCCCAAAATCGAGGAACGAGATCGGCGCCCAACCGGATGATCCTGGTCAAGCGGGCCTGGATTGCCTTTCCTGCTCAACGCGTTACCCCGTGTTTACAATATACATTATTCCACATGAATTAGGAATTTAGAGTTTAAGCATGAATTTACCATTTGAGTTCATTTAATCCTTTATCCTTTCAATATTTGGTAATCACAAAACATATAATAATTTCTATTCGGACCACAATTACTAGTAAACACAATTACTACCCAAAATACATATATGTACAACCCACATCATGTATACGGAGCCTCTTAATAGTACTAAGAGTTCTCAATATACTTGCCGGCAATAAGGCCCCGGATATACCTTAGAAGACATACCATATATAAAAGAGATGATATAGACTACACACGGCCCCGAGAGGAAATGTGACTCACCGGATCTGGTGAAGGAATGAAAAGGAGGCACCACTATCGGCAGTCTGAGATACCTGATGTGGAACCATCTAGATCCATATAAAAGATGTAGCGCCCCAGACAAAAAGGACGTTAGTACCTTTGAATAGTACTAGTATGTATGAACAATTTTATTCTAAGTAAAATCAATAGTACCCAATTGGAAGACAGTCAGGGTAACCACACAAGTACCACACAGATACAAAAATCACAAATAAAGATTCCACAGTTACTCATTTCAATTGTTCATCTGTTGGGCGTGCAACCCGATTGCACCGTACATTCACATTTCACCCTTGTTACCTCTCCACCCTTATTACTTCGTGTTGCGGCGCGCAACCCGATCCCACCGTACAATCACATTTCACCCTTATTACCTCTCCACCCTTGTTACTTCATGTTGCGGTGCGCAACCCGATCCCACCGTACAATCACATTTCACCCGTATTATCTCTCCCCCCTTATTACTTCGTGTTGCGGTGCGCAAACCGATTCCACCGTACATAAGTTCATATCAACCAACAACTATATGAAGTCAAGGTATAATATCCTTACTAAACTGTAATTTATATGTGGTGTTGCCATCATTATTTAACTCAATTAAAACATTCCACAGTTTTTTTTCATCCTTTGTCACACTCGTCCCTTAGAAATTAGACACATTCTCACATAAGGGTACGTTAACATTCTTTCATTTAGTAGCACATACTGCCATAATGACATATTCGAACATTTAACGAACCTTACAAATGATAGGATAAGTACAAAGAATCACCCTTCACAATCAGAATTAGCATGGTAATCGACTAAGAAAACCAGAGAATGAAATCTTACACCTCGACACAACATGACAATCAATTCACATATGATCAAGCAAGAATTTCATACCGTGTGCTCGGACATCAACACGATGACTCTACAAAGATTAAAGTTAGCCATACATACCTTGAATCATAATTCCCTTTTAATTTTTTTAATCACAAATCACCGGACTGTCTAGCACCGTCGATCTATTCCACAATGTGACATATTTCACTTAGAATTAGGAAGCATAAACATAAATCGAACTCATTTAGGCATTTTATCGAACGCTATGTGACCCTTTAGATTACTAACCCCCTTTTTGTGAATAATTACCCAAACTCGTTTCCCTTTACTAGATTAGGGATTTTAACTTACATGCATTCAAGGTATCGACGTTTATCTCCAAGAATCAATTTATGTGTTTTACCCTTTTTAGCCAAAACCGGAGAATTAAAAGGAAATGGGGTGGGGACTGACCTCTTGGAGTGAAGAAGATGAAAATTACTCAATAACTTCCAGGCCCGAGTGATAGTGAAGAATCAATTTTGGGTGAAGATGCAACCTTCTCTCTCAAGAACTCTCTCTTCCATGTCTCTGTTTATTTCAGAAAATCGTTAAAATGGAAGGGGGTAAATATTTTTATGAACTGGGGGTCGGGTATAAAAATTAGAATTTTAAAAGTCCCGAAGAAGAAATGCGGTCAGGAATGTGCTATGCGGTCCGCATTCCTGTCGCATAAATGGCCCTCAAATGGGCCAAAAATAAACCGACTGTGCAGGTATGCGACCACTATGCGGTCCGCATACCTGTTATGCGATCGCATAGTGCGTCGCATAACCTCCTCCGCAAAAATGGAGGTGCAAGAATGCGACAGCTATGCGGTCCGCCCAAAATACGATCGCATCTTGGGCCGCATAAATGTCCTTAAATTGGACAGCTGACTGTCCATGTATGCGACCACTATGCGGTCCGCATACCTGTTATGCGATCGCATAACAACACAACTCTGGAAAATTCTATCTTTTGAATCCCGGGGTACTTTTTACTCAAAAAGGGTCCGTTTTAAGAATTTCTACAGTTATAACAACACAGGGACCTATTTGGACATTATTTTTAGCCATGAAATTTTACGGGTCTTTACATTCTCCTCCATTCGTCCTCGAATGAGGATCGGGGAATCACTAGAGTAGGAAAAACACATAATAAACCAACCCCCAAATTTTCACTAACTCCGATAATTTTTGGAAATTTCGTCAGAGTTTCCTTTGAATATAGGTCTATCCACCTATCAGAGAGCCCCCAAAACACATGTTTAACAAATTTCACACATTACCAGTCACTCCATCAACTCGCATATAGTTGGGTTACCTCAACAAGTCGTATGCAATTCAATTACTTCAACATGCTATAACTTTTTCAGTTAACACCACAAACTTGCATACCATTTAACTATCACATGAATTTCACATAATTTATCTTACTTCAAGGAGTTGCACATCNTGCTTTTGCACAAAATTTGACACAACATATAATTGCTTAGGAATTAAAATTTTCAAACCATTACCGGACTTATTCAAACAAATGGGGATATTTCTCTTTCATTTCATTTTCCGCTTCCCATGTGGCTTCCTCGACTTGTTGACTTCACCATAACACTTTAACAGAAGCAATCTCTTTGTTCCTAAATCTACGGACTTGCCTATCAAGAATAGCAACTGGAACCTCTTCATATGACAATCCTTCATTAATTTCAACCGTCTCAACCGGCACCATGGAGGATGGATTTCCAATCACCTTCTTCAACATGGACACATGAAACAATGGGTGCACTAATGACATTTTAGGGGGCAATTCCAGTCTATAAGCCACCTGTCCTATCCTTTGAGCTATCCCATACGACCCGACATACCTAGGGCTCAGTTTCCCTTTCTTCCCAAACCGCATTACTCCCTTCATGGGAGATATCTTCAAGAACACCCAATCATCTACTTGAAACTCCAAATCCCTACGACGAACATCCGCACAGGATTTATGGTGACTCTGAGCAGTTTTCATCCTCTCCTGAGTGACTCTAGATTTTTCCATAGCCTGCTGCACGAGATTTGGCCCTAGAAATTTTGCTTTGCCAACTTTGAACCATCCAATCAGAGACCTACACCTTCTTCCGTACAATGCCTCAAATGAGGCCATCTGAATACTAGCGTGGAAGTTGTTATTGTAACCAAACTCTAAAAGCGACAAGTGATCATACCAGCTACCCTTGAAATCTAAACCGCCAGATCGTAACATATCTTCCAGCGTTTGAATAGTCCGCACCGCTTGACCGTCCGTCTGTGGGTGGAAAGCTGTGTTGAGATTTACCTGAGTACCCAAACCTTGCTGAAATTTCCTCCAAAAGTTAGCTGTGAACTGGGCCCCTCGATCCGAGATAATAGAAATTGGAGTGCCATGAAGTCTGACTATTTCCTTGATATACAACTGAGCGTACTTTTCTGCAGTATCGGTGGACTTGACTGGCAAGAAGTGAGCTGATTTCGTGAGTCGATCCACTATCACCCAAATTGAGTCGAACTTGCGCTGAGTGCGGGGTAACCCTACCCCAAAGTCCATATTTACCATCTCCCATTTCCACATTGGTATTTCCATAAGCTGCATCAACCCACCGGGCCTCTGATGCTCGACCTTCACCTGCTGACAATTCGGACACCTAGCCACAAAGTCCGCCACACCCCTCTTCATACCATTCCACCAATAAATCTCTTTGAGATCATGATGCATCTTCGTAGAACCTGGGTGTACTGAATACCTATAATTGTGAGCCTCATCCATTACCCTTTCCGAAGATCATCCACCTTCGGAACACATAGCCTCCCTTGGCACCGCAAAACACCATCATCATTGCCGAGCAAAAATGCCGAGGTATTGTGATTCAGGATTTCCTCTCTCAACTGTACCAATGCTAGATCTCTGAATTGCTTTTCCTTGATTTCAGTTACAAGTGAAGATTCTGCTCCATTACGCACCACGACATCCTCTGCGTCTGAGGTCGAAAGATAGACCCCCAGACTATCCAACTAATAAACCTCCCGAGCCAAAGACCTCTGATCTGCTTCCAAAGAGCCAAGCTACCCATGGAATTCTGACTAAGGGCGTCAGCCACCATATTCGCTTTCCCCGGATGGTATAAAATATTCATATCATAATCCTTGAGCAACTCCAACCATCTTCACTGCCTTAAGTTTAACTTTTTCTGCTTGAATAAGTATTGAAGACTCTTGTGGTCTGTGAACAAGTCCACATGGACCCTATAAATATAATGCCGCCAGATCTTCAGTGCAAACACAACCGCTACGAGCTCCAAATCATGCATCGGATAATTCTTCTCGTGATTCTTGAGTTGCCTAGAAACATACGCTATAACCTTCCCGCACCGCATCAACACACACCCCAAACCAACCCTTGAAGCATCACAATAAACCACAAATCCCTCTGTACCCTCTAGAAAGGTCAACACCGGCGCCGAAGTCAATCTCAATTTCAATTCCTGAAAACTCTTTTCACAAGCATCGGACCACTGGAACCTTACTGCTTTCTGCGTCAACTTAGTCAGTGGGGAGGCAAGAGTAGAGAATCCCTCCACAAATCTTCGATAATACCTAGCTAGACCCAAGAAACTGCCAATCTCTGTTGGGGTCGTCGGTTTAGGCCAATCCTTTACTGCTGCGATCTTTTGGGGATCAACCTGAATCCCTTCCCTGGAAATAACATGGCCCAAAAAGGTGACTGATTCTAGCCAAAACTCACATTTTGAAAACTTTGCATATAACTGGTGCTGATGAAGGGTCTGCAGAACTGCCCTAAGGTGATTAACATGATCTTCCTAACTCCGCAAATAAACAAGGATGTCGTCAATGAAGACAATCACGAAGGAGTCAAGAAACAGTTTGAAAACCGGATTCATAAGATCCATAAAAGCTGCTGGGGCATTGGTTAGCCCAAAAGACATTACCAGAAGTTTGAAGTGCCCATAACGGGTCCTGAAGGCGGTCTTAGGGATATCCTGCTCCCTGATCTTCAACTGGTGATACCCGGATCGTAAATCAATTTTTGAGAAGAACCTAGCACCTTGCAACTGGTCGAACAAATCATCTATCCGAGGCAATGGATATTTGTGTTTTGATAGTGACCTTGTTGAGATGCCGATAATCAATACACATCCGAAGAGATCCATCCTTCTTCTTGACAAAAAGAACCGGTGCGTCCCAAGGCGACACACTTGGCCGAATGAAACCCTTTTCCAATAGATCTTTCAATTGTTCTTCAACTCTCTCAGTTTCGCTGGCGCTATCCTGTAGGGTGGAATAGATATAGGCTGAGTATCTGGCAATACATCAATCCCGAATTCAATCTCTCTATCTGGCGGAACTCCAGGAAGCTCATCCGGAAATACTTCTAGATACTCATTCACAATCGGCACGGACTCGGGAGAAGGCACCTCTGAAGTGGTGTCCGCAACCCGAACCAAATGGTAGATGCAACCTTCTTGATCATTTTGAGGCCTTGAGGTAGGAAATAAACCTACCCCTCGGCAGAACATCATTCTCTTTCCATTCGATAACTGGTTCGTTAGGAAACTCGAGCCTCATAATTCTGGTTCGGCAATCGAGTTTAGCAAAGCACGAGTAAAGACAATCCATTCCCATGATAACATCAAAATCCACCATTCCTAGCTCAATAAGATCGGTCGTGGTATCCCGACCACACACCGTGACAACACAATTCCTATGTGCTCGTGCGACCGTAATAGAATCACCAACCATAGTCGACATAGAGAACGGATCATGAAGTTTTTCGGGTTCTATCCCAAAACTTGAAGCAATATATGGAGTAACATAGGACAATGAAGACCCGGGATCAATAAGAGTATAAACATCATGAATTTGGACAATCAGAATGCCTGTGAAGACATCTGGGTAGACTCCGCACTCTGGCGACCACTCAAAGCATAGAATCGACTGGGTCCCCCTCGACTCTGTGCTCCACCCCTAGCTGCACTGCGCCCTGCTGGAGCTGGAGGGCATGCTGAAGACATAGCGGCTGAAGAGCTGGATGGCTAAGTAGTACCCCTACCCGTGCCCTGACTGGGTGCACGACAGTCTCGCTGGATATGGCCTCTCTCTACGCATCTATAGGGCCCTACGCTGCTGCTGGAACCTTCCACCTAAACGACCTGACTGATAGAACCTCCTGCTATCTGAACCTGGTCCAAAGCAACCTCCCTGCTGATAACTGTGCCCTGATGACGGGGCACTGGCTGAGGACTGAGCATAGGGCTGGGATGGCCCTGATGACCCCCTCTCAAAGGCTGATCTCCCACCTGCAACTGAACTCCCAAGGTTGTCCGCTGACCGGGTCCTACTACCACTCTCTCTCTCCATCCTTATCTTCAACTTCCGAGCCTCTGTAGCCTGGGAGAATCCCATGATCTTCCCATAATTCATATCCCAATGCAAGGCAGCTGTAGCAGCTTCATTAACAACCAAGGGACCAAGGCCCTGAACAAATCGTCGAACTCTAGCCTCCATAGTCGGCATCATGTGGATGGCATACTTGGACAGGCACACGAACTCCATGTGGTACTCCCACACACTCATGTTGCCCTGCTTAAGGACCTCAAACTCCGCAGCATGGGCTTCCATAGTCTCGACAGGCAAGAAATGATCCATGAAGGCATCAACAAACTCATCCCACTTCGCCGGAGGGATCCCCTCCCCACGGGGACCCTCCCACATCTCAAACCACGAATACACCACTACCTCTAGCCTATAGGAAGCCAACTCAACCCCCTCTGTCTTTGTAGCCTTCATAACCCAGAGAGTCTTGCACATTTCATCTATAAAGTCCTGAGGATCTGCCTCTAGGTTGGTGCCTGTGAACTCTGGAGGGGCTAACCGCAGAAACTGGTTGACTATGGAACCTGAAGAATCCCCTTGCTCGCTAGAGGACGTAGGGGCGACATGAGATTTTTGGGCCTGGGAGGCCACTAGCCGAGTCAACATCTGAATAGCTCCCTTGAGGTCCCCATCAGAAATATCAAGACCGGAAGCCGGGGCTGAGGAGGGATCAGGGACGTTAGCGGGAGGGATTTCAGCATCCTCCGTTGGAGTAGGAACAGGGATAGTCTGGCCTGGAGTGGAGGAGTCGGGCTGGTTTGTGGACGGGGAATCATTCACACCCGCACCACCAGCTGGAGAATTTGTGACCACTCCTGGGGTGGCATTGGCCTCTGGGCCGAGTCGAGCTCTCTTCTTGGGTGCCATCTTCTGAAAATTGGGACAATGCACGAGTTAGATAAAGATGTTCTCACCTTCCACTTCATCGCACGATACAAAGTAACAATGAAAGGGTATTTTCCTAAATGTCCATGCAACCCCCTAATTATAGATGTGGTTGACAACACACTGATAAGAAGGGCTTTACTAGACACAGCTCTGAGACATCCTAGGACACTTTAAAAACCTTAGGCTGTAATACCAAGTTTGTCACGCCCCAAAATCGAGGAACGAGACTGGCGCCCAACCGGATGATCCCGGTCAAGCAGACCTGGATTGCCTTTCCTGCCTAACGCGTTACCCCGTGTTTACAATATACATTATTCCACATGAATTAGCAATTTAGAGTTTAAGCATGAATTTACCATTTGAGTTCATTTCATCCTTTATCCTTTCAACATTTGGTAATCACAAAACATACAATAATTCTGATTCGGACCATGATTACTAGTAAACACAATTACTGCCCAAAATACATATATGTACAACCCACGTCACGTCTACGGAGCCTCTAAGAGTACTAAGAGTTCTCACAATACTTGCCGGAAACAAGGCCCCGGCTATACCTTAGAAGACATAACATATACAAAAAAGATGATATAGACTACACACGGCCCCGAGAGAAAATGAGGCTCACCGGATCTGCTAAAGGAACGGAAGGGAGGCACCACTATCGGCGGTCTGAGCTACCTGCTGTGGAGCCACCTACATCCATATAAAAGATGTAGCACCCCCGACAAAAGGGACGTTAGTATCTTTGAATAGTACTAGTATGTATGAACAAGTTTATTCTAAGTAAAATCAACAGTACCCAACTAGAATACAATCAGGATAACCACAAAAGTACCACACAGATATACAAAAATCACAAATGAAGATTCCACTGTTACTCATTTCAATTGTTCAATTGTTGCGACGCGCAACCCGATCCCACCGTACATTCATATTTCACCCTTATTACTTCGTGTTGCGACACGTAACCCGATCCCACCATACAATCACATTTCACGCTTATTACCTCTCCACCCTTATTACTTCGTGTTGCAGCGCGCAACCCGATCCCACCGTACAATCACATTTCACCCTTATTACCTCTCCACCCTTATTACTTCGTGTTGCAGCGCGCCACCCGATCCCACCGTATAATCATATTTGATAGCAACAATAACCAACAATTATATCACAGGGATTTTCATCATCAAGAACATAAGTTCATATCTACCAACAACTGTATGAAGTCAAGGCACAATAATCCTTACCAAACTATAATTCATATATGGTGTTGCCATAATTATTTAACTCAATTAAAACATTCCACAGTTTCTTTTCATCCTTTGCCACACTCGGCCCTTAGCAATTAGATACATTCCCACATTAGGGTACGTTAACATTCTTTCATTTAGTAGCACATACTGTCATATTGACATATTCGAACATTTAACGAACCTTACACATAATAGGATAAACACAAAGAATCACCCTTCACAATCGAAATTATCATGGTAATCGACTAAGAAAATCAGAGAATGAAATCTTACACCTCGACACAACAGGACAATCTTCACATATGCTCAAGCAAGAATTTCATACCGTGTGCTCGGACACCAACAAGATGACTCTACAAAGATTAAAGTTAGCCATACATACCTTGAATCGGAATTCCCTTTTAATTTTTTTTATCACAAATCATCGGACTGTCTAGCACCGTCAATCTATTCCACAATGTGACATATTTAACTTAGAATTAGGAACCATAAACATAACTCGAACTCATTTAGGCATTTTATCGAACGCTATGTGACCCCTTAGATTACTAACCCCCTTTTTGTGAATAATTACCCAAACTCGTTTCCCTTTACTAGATTAGGGAGTTTAACTTACATGCATGCAAGGTATATTATCTCCAAGAATCAATTTATGTGTTCTATCCTTTTTAGCCAAAACCGGAGAATTAAAAGGAAATGGGGTGGGGAATCACCTCTTGGAGTGAAGAAGATGAAAATTACTCAATAACTTCCAGGACCGAGTGATAGTGAATAATTAATTTTGGGTGAAGATGGAACCTTATCTCTCAAGAACTCTCTCTTCCCTCTCTATTTTGTTAAGAAAATCATTAAAATAGAAGGGGGTAACTATTTTTATGAACTGGGGGTCGGGTATAAAAATTAGAGTTTTAAAAGTCCCGAAGTAGAAATGCGGTCAGGAATGCGACATTCCTGCTATGCGGTCCGCATTCCTGTTGCATAAATGGCCCTCAAATGGGCCAAAAAAAACCCAGACTTCCCAGGTATGCGACCACTATGCGGTCCGCATACCTGTTATGCGATTGCATAGTGCGTCGCATAACCTCCTCCGCAAAATAGAGGTGCAAGAATGCGACAACTATGCGGTCCGCATTCCCAAAATGCGATCGCATCTTGGGCCACATAGCTGTCCTCAAATTGGACAACAGAATGTCCATGTATGCGACCACTATGCGGTCCGCATACCTGTTATGTGATCGCCTAGTGCGTCGCATAACAACGCAACTCTGGAAAATTCTATCTTTTGAGTCCCGGGGTACTTTTTACTCAAAAAGGGTCCATTTTAAGAATCTCTACAATTATAACAACAAGGGGACCTATTTGGGCATTATTTTTAGCCATGAAATTTTACGGGTCTTTATAGTAGCAGCCTTGGCCAAAGAATTCTTTTGGGCTGCATCATGTACGCCTATTTGTGCCTTTATGCTTGGCATTCGGAGTTAACTTGCCTGACTTCGCCCCAAAGGCACTCCAACGCTTCGGTCTTTCCCTGCATCTGAAGCACCAAAGCATTAGTTCCCAAAAACGATAAAAAAATCACATACTCTTTCAGGGTAAGGGTTACCCGACGCTCGATATTGCCTTCATAATTCCGGCCCCGATGCATCTCTGCCCGAAGATGTATCAACTCTTTTGTCTTCTTATTGCAAAGAAGCTTGAGAGATTTTTCCTTACCCAAAGCTTCCCGCAACCTGGTTTCACAGTGAAGCAGCTCGAGCTTGAGTTTGTCAAAAACCTACAAAAGAGAAACTTCGGTTCAAAAAGATGAAGATTCATAGCTAACAAGCCAACAAGGCCGATCAGAACTCACCTCGGAGCAGAACCGCTGAGCCTCCTCAAAAGTTGAACATGCATCTACTGGCCTGGCCCCATCGGCCCCAGTTGAACCTCTCTCAATAGGGGCATGCCCACTCGATACCTCACTTGGTTCAGGCGGCCCCTGGTTCTGAGCGTCCCTCGAAGTACCTTCGAGCGCTGAAGCAGATGATGGTGGAGTACTTTTTCTCTTCCTCTCTAGAGGAACGTCTTCTTCGAAGTTAGAGGTCTCAAGCCTGGTAGAATCGGCAACCTCGGAAGGGCCCCCACTCGAGCCGTAGACAAAGAATCATCCCCCCGAGGAGAGATGGTGTCCGCAGAATGACTAACGTATATAAATCTCTCCTCAGTAACGACATCTCCTTTATGTCTCCGAGAGGGCCCCGCTTCATTGAGGATGTCCTTGTCTGCAGAGGATCTTCTTCGTTTATTGTCCTCCTCCGTGCCTTCCCGCTTCTCGAAGTGGACTAATCTCATTTCGGGAAACCCACCAACACCTGCGGTGGCAAAATTAGTATACACAAAAGAAAACATTCATCAAAAGGGCAACCACGCGGCTCGTACCATGGTGCTTTGCTTTCCATCTGCCCTTCGACAGATCACACCACTTGCATTCGTCGTACGATGAGGAAGCTGCCAGCCTCCGAGTCCAGTCCGGAAGATCGGGGACCTCCCCCAGCACCCACGGGACCACTAAAAAAGAAAAAATAAACACTCTTATGAATAGGTGAAAGCAAGAAACACTAAGGTACGACGTGGAACTTACGTCTGAAGTTCCATTTTTCGGGAAATGGCAGGAACTCCGCTGGAATGATATCGACGGTCCTCACTCGAACAAACTGACTCATCCATTTTCCATTTCGATGCTCATCATCATTGGCAATGAAAGGTCTGGTGGACCGGCGTCGTAACGCAATCAGGCCTCGATAATTTTGAGGCCGATATAATCTAATAAGGTGGCTGAGAGTAAACTCGAGCTCAGCCTTTTCGGTGAAGTACCTCATCATCAACACTATCCGCCAAAAGGACGGATGAATCCGTGCTAAGGTGACTCAATACCTTTTGCAGAATTCGAGCACGAGCCGGTCGAGGGGGCCTAATGTAAACGGGTACGTATACACAGTCAAGTATCCCTCTACATAAGTCATAACGTTATCTTTTCGAGAGGGTATCTGCAGCATCACATTTTCCCCCCAGCCACAGTCTCTCCTCACGGACTCGAGGTGGTTTTCTTCGATTGATCGGACAAACCTCGAAGCATGCTCTCGATGGCCCGGGGCATCGAAAGGTTTCTCTAATGCGAAGTCCTTCTTCGGAGCAAAGCAGTACGAAGTCAACTCACCATACGCCGGCGGTATACTACCGGCCAGGATAGGAGCAAAGAAAGAATCTCCCTCTTCTTAGTGAACAAATTCGGGCACGACAACCATAACCACTCAAGCAGGGATAAGGAGGAATGGATGAAAGCAGTTTTCGCAAAAATGGGAAAGGGATGAGAAAGTTGAAAGGAAATCTAAGTTTTGCAAAGATGCAAGAGTTATANATATATATATATATATATATATATATATATATATATATATATATATAGCGGAAAGTGGCCAACTAACTACCTTGAAGGCCATTCAATTTTTGACAAAGTCCTCATAAACGTTTGGGGAAATGTACCGGTGAGGCCACATCGGTCAGTTCATGGTCACGTCACATAAATGATACCGTCATACAACATTCGAGGGATCAAAGCTCATATGCCAACCTAGCCTTGAGAAGGCGTACGGTCTCGGGGGGATCTACTATTGCAAGTGTGAGTTCCGAGGAGCTAAGAATTGAAGCATGAAAGTCAACTGGTGCGTAAACATTATGAGACAAAGTTTGTGCAATATGTGACAAGAAATATTCTATTTCAAAAAATATATCTACAGAGGTGTTTTTACAAATAAAAAATTCCCCCGAAGGGTCCTATATGCAGAAAGAGAAGAAAGCAAAATAAATAGGAGAGTCTACTCTCCGCCTTCACTGCTGTCTGAGCCGCTGTCAGAGCTCTCGTCCGATGTAGTCGGCATTTCCATTTTTTCCTCCAAGGCTCTGGCTTCTTCGATCTCGGCAGAAAGATCGATGCCCTTAGCACTCACTTCCTAGAGGGCTTGTCTCCTGGCTTGAATACGAGCACAAGCAACTGCCCGAGCCAACTTTAGCTCTGCCTTTCTCAGATATCTCCCTGGCCCGATCATTTGTAGCAGCAACGTCTCTCTTATATGAGGAGACATATTCAAAGACGTCATACTTGGCAACAGATAGTGCAGCCTCCTCCTCCTGAGCACCTCGGAAAAGGTCTTGAACCGAGGATAGCTTCCCCCGAAGCGCCTCCCTTTCTGAAGCCGCGACATCACTCAGCGAAGCCAGATCTAGTATTTCGTCACCCTTGACTGCAACCTCCTCTCGAAGCCGCTCCGCTAGGGCGTCCTTCTGCTCAATCTGAAAAGTAGATAATAAGTTGGTTAGCACAAGACATTGCAACTAAGATAAAAGTGTGGCTACCAGCATACCTTCTCAGTGAGGTCGGGCCTCTCCCGAAGTGCTCTCTCCAAGTTTGCCCGAAGGTTGGTCAGTTCCCCTCCTTTCGAGCACATAGAGCCTCCAGCTCGACAGACTCCGACATGAGCTTCTCAAGCTCCTCTCCACGATGGGTCAACTCATCTTGCATCTTGGAGAAGGCTTGGTCATACAACTTCTTGACCTGCAACACAAAAAAGGGGAAATCAGAAAACATGAAGAGAAGATCTAAAAATAGCATATTACTTCTCAAAAGTCACTTGCTTTTGGAGCCTCTCGGCTTCCTCGAGAGCAACTAGGGCATCAACATCGGTCTCCTCGTCAACCCCCTCGAAATAGTCTCCGAACGCATCCTCCTCTCTATGAGAGGTCTCTAGATCGGGAACACCCCTAACTTGAGCATACCGTATCTCCTCCGGAGAAAACGACGGGCCTGAGTGAAATCCTCCGGCGGCATCAGCCTCTATCGAGGTTTCTTCCCGATCTCGAAAAGCTCCAGTAGCAAGCCCTCTGAGCTCCTCACCACGGACTGTTCCATGTACGATGAGCGTCTCGGGTACTGAACCTAAACCCTCATCGAGGGTTTACTCTATGCACGGCGGGTCCGCATCGGCTGCCTCTAGCTCAACAGATGAGCACCCAACAGCTCTCGAAGCATCAACACTTCGTTTCGCCCTTCCTACCAAAGGGAAGGCATCGTCGCTTTCTTCCTCGGCCCACAGGATCTCATCGGCCATCGAGGACAAGACCATGGCATCAGTTTTGGGCTTTCGATCCTTTGACCTTTTTGATTTTGGAGACTCCGTCGAGGCCTCCTTCTTCCTTTTCTTATGGCGGATTTTGGGGCCCCTTCCTCACCAGGTGGAGGAGGTCTCATCAACACGCCTTCACCGAGGCCTGCACAAACGTGTTATATTAGAAAACATCATCATCAAAAGTTCTTGCAAAAAAAGAGAAAACAAATGGCAACTGTAGCATACCATGGTTCTTTGCCTTCCACCCTGTCTTAGACAACTCACGCCACACGCATTTGTTATATGGGAAGGTAGAGTCCAAAATCTCGATCCACCCTAGAAGGTCCTAGACCGCGTCGGGAAACCAGACGGTGGCTGCACAGTCAAAAGAAAGAATATTCAGTACTGTTAGAAATAAAAAAGAGGTGGTAAAACATAATTAACATGAGGGCACTTACGTTTCATGTTCCACTCCTCCGGGAATGAGAGTCTATCGGCGGGGATGTCGTCCGAAGTTCTAACTCTCACGAATCGGCTCATCCATCCACGATCCTTATCCTCATCAATACAGGCGAGGAACGCCTAGGTAGATCAGCGGTGCAGTTTAATCAGGCCCCCGCGGAAGAGGCGAGGCTGTATAGTCTAATCAAATGGTAGAGGCTAAAAGTCATTCCCTCGATCATATTGGCAATATGCCGGAACATGTATACGATCCTCCAAAAAGAAGGATAGATCTGACCGAATGTCACTCCGACTGATGGCAAAAATCAAGAATCACCAGGTCAATCGGTGGAGAAGAAGAATCGACGGGACCTAAGGTGAAGGGATATGTATATACACTAAGTTATCTAGCCTTGTGCGTAACTATGCTCTCATCAGCCGTAGGAATATCTACTCGATCCGCCTCCCCCCAGCGACAATCGAGTTTTACCCTCTCTATATCCGATACTACACTTATGTATCGGGACATGGGCTCGCATCGGCCCGGGGTAGAAGGTGGTTTTTCTATTGAGAAGTCAAAAATGGTGTCAAAAGGGACTGGGATGCATTGTTCGATGGTAGGAGGAATTTTGGACTTGATCTTGGACGGACGTGACGAAGAGGCGGCTCCCTCTTTTTGTGGAACCATTTTTGAAGTTTTGGCCATGATAATAATCGAGTTTTGAAACGAGAAGACGAGAAAACGTAAGCAGGCAGAAGATAGAAATGGAAAACACTTAGCTAAATTTGAAGGTTTGGAGAAGATGAAGAAGATGCAAAACTATGAAAAGGCAAGAGGTTGTAGTATTTATAGGGCCCTTTGGGCATGCTTGAAGCGGAAGGGTCGAAATTGTGACGGTTCATGGGCCTCTCGAGAATTGTGTTTGACAGCAACCTCTGCGCAACTTTTTATGTCGCATCATTTAATTCTCTAAAGGGAATGGTGTCATAATAGGATCGTCAAAAAGACAAAAGTCAAGACCGTTTCTTATCTCTTCATTCTAAGAAACACGGGGACTATTTGTATACGACTAAAATTGGAGAGCCCAATTTTATGGTCACTACGACGCTCAGAAGGCTCGAAGATTCGAGTTTTGGAATCGATGGGTCATATCGAAGTCCCTCGACTTCGAGGCAGTGCACACCGAAGATCGACATAGAAAGGTGGGAGACGTCCGAGGGGCACGTGGTTAAAGCTGACAAAATATACAAAATAGTACAAGCCCGTACCTTGACATTAAATGGCTGTACCAGCCATATCTCTTTGCATTTATTACACATGATACACAATATACAAGAACAAGAACATCCTCTGCTCTTTAACTACAAATATTATCTACAATTGCTCCATTAATTTATTGCTTCTCATTTATTGTGTTCTTGAGTTATTCTTCATTTATTACTTGTTATTGATCATAAATAGGCCACTCTTAAGGCCTTCAGCACTGTTATATCGTTATCAATAGCCCACTATCAAGCTTCTAAAGCTCGACCTCAAGACCCTCACCGACCACCCTCGAGACCGATCTCTCCGCTGCTCGATTTGCATAATCTTGTTTCCTTTTGTTCTTATTTCGTTTCCTCGCTTCACATTCAGTATCTACTGCTCAATCAACTGGTATTAAAATACATCACGTATTTTTAGAACCACATAATCAAATATAATTGTAATTATCATTTTCAAGGTAAACATCGGTCATATCTCTTTTACCGTTCAAATGTTTATGCAAATCATGGCGTTTCTCCATCTATAACACTAACTTCATCAAGTTGCATTTACATGAATCTTCTGCGAATATAAGTCATCAAAAACTTCTCTTTGTTTCTTATAAAACTATCTACCAGTTATATTCTCAAATCCAAATTCACGAAGCATTACTCGGTGTTGATTCCAAAGTATGTTGATGAACCCGCCCTTTCCAGGAGTGTGCCATTCTGATCTTCATGTGCACTATTACGCGGCGCCTTCCTGAGATTCCTTGGAAGAGTGACGTCAGGCTAAGCAACTGATGTCAGTGTAGCTGCTGTCCACCAACTGCGGTCCCCTCCGTACGCCAGACGAGATTGTCAGTGCCGTACGAGAAAACCAATATCGAGAACAATTGAGAGAACTATAAAGAGAATTGAAAGAAAGCTTGTGTCACGACCCATTTTTCCCTCCGAAAGGTATCGTGACGGCACCTAGTCTCTACGACTAGGTAAGCCTAAATTTGCGAAAAATAATAGAATCAATAAAATAAAGACAGAAAAGAACTCAAGTAGATATAACATAGCTGCTCAGCATGTACACTTCACTTCCGAAAACCCGGAATGTCACAATTGTCACAAACTCTGTACTAAATGTAGCTCTATACAATGAAATAGTGGAAAAGTACATAAGTCCTCTATGCCTATACTAGATTAGAAGGGGACTCCTGGGATTCTACGGAAGCGGCATAATTACCTCGCGGTCTCCTGGAAGCTGCTAGATCGACTCCTAGCCACGATACTGGGTGCTGGTATCTGGATCTGCACATGGGGAAAACATGTGCAGGAAAGGGCGTGAGTACTCCACATTCGGTACTCCGTAAGTGCCACGCCTAACTCCAGTCAAGTAGTGACGAGGTCAGGTTGAGGCCCTACTGAGTTTTTAAAACAAGTCAATATACAATTTAAAACAATGAAGTATAGATAAGCAATGATAAATAGGATTAATGGAAACTAGAAGAATTGATAACAGAAAGAGAGCCCTCGGCTCAGCACAACATATATCTCAACAGTAAATGTGCAATGCAGTACGCGGGGAAAGCTCCCGGATCTCCATCCGTAGTCCCAATTTAAATATGCTATGAAGTACAGGGGGAAAGCTCCCGGATCTCCATCCGTAGTCCCAATTTAAATATGCATTTCAGTACAGGGGGAAAGCTCTCAGATCTCGGTCCGTAGTCCCAATGGGAAAAGCTCCTGAATCTCGATCCGTAGTCCCAATTTAAATATGCAAAGTAGAAGTATGTCGGATATGACTTAATTAAATAGTCCAGGAAAATAACAGGCAAGAATAGAGTAAAGCTACCTAAGCATGATGCAACTAGTAGCAAATAAGAGGAAATCAAGTAAGGGCAGGTAGGCATGCTTACTCTTAATCTAACTACTCAGTTAAGACAGGAAAAATAATATAGGGATAAAAATGAGTGATTTCATGGAAGTAAAAATAGGATTTTAGCAACAATGACCCGTGTACGCACTCGTCACCTCACGTACACGGCGTCCACGTAAAAAAATCAGTATAAATACCTGAGGGGGAAATCCCCAACATAGAATTAGGCAAGCCACTTACCTTGACTGTGCTAATCAACTCAATACCACGCTCTTGCCACGAGTATCCGACTCCGGGTGGCCCAAATCTATTCAAATCGGTTGCATAATGTAAATATCACTTCAAGGGAACAAAATAGCTAGTTATTTCTAAGCTAATACGCAAAATTAGGAAATTCGCCCAAAAAGTCCCTCGGGCCCACATCTCGAAATCGGGTAAAATTTATTTTTCCCGAACACCCATTCGCTCATGAACCCACTCGAACAAGAATCAACAAAATCCGACGTCTAAATCTCCATAAATCCTCAGATTACTACTTGGGGAAATTTCATCCCAATTTCATGGGTTTTCATCCAATTTCATTGATTAGATTGAGAAAATTGATAGAGATCATTGATATACAAATGGATTAAGGTTAGAAAATGTTACCTATGATTCTCCTCTTCAAATCCCACTGAAAATCGCCAAGTTCCGAGCTCACAATCGATTTTGGAGTTATGAATTTCAATCCCTCGAATTTTGGTATAACCAGCCCAGATGTTTCGCACCTGCGACACTAGGATCGCACCTGCGGTGCCGCACCTGCCGAAACACAATCGCAGGTGCAGAAACTCATTAAAAGACCTGGGGTCGCACATGCGGTGGCTGGGTCGCAGGTGCTGCTCCGCACCTGCGGATACTCTTCCGCGCCTGCGAGTCGGGCCAGCCTTATCTACGTCCGTACCTGCGTGCACCCCCTTCGCACCTGCGTGTCCGCACCTGCGGAAATACTATCGCAGGTGCAAGACACCAGAACCAGAATGTTTCAGCTGCTCTTAAAGTTCCAAATTCACCCGTTGGGCATCCGAAACAACCCCGAGGCCCCCGGGACCTCAACCAAACCTACCAACTGACCCTAATACCTTGTTCAAACTTGGTCGAGCCTTAGGAACACATCTCATAACATCAAAATCATCAATTATGCATAGATTCAAGCCTAAGAACTTATGAAATTTCTAGAATTCACATCTGATGCTGAAACACGTCAAAACTCATCCGAATGACCTCCAATTTTGCACACATGTCACAAATGACATTATGGACATGCTGTCGCTTTCGGAATTTCATTCCGAGTCCGATATCAAAATTTCATCTATCTATCGAAATCGCCGAAATTCTAACTTTCGTCAAATTCAAGCCTAAATCCACAACCGACCTCGAAAACACATTCCGGACACGCTCCTAACCCCGAAATCACCCAACGGAGCTAACGGAGTCGACGGAATTCCATTCCGGATCCGTCTTCACACAGATCTAGCTACAAACAGATTTCTAAAGCTAAATTCCACATTTATGGACTATGTATCCAAAATCACCTCGGATTTCATCACTCAACGCTCCGACAAGTTCCAAATAAGTAAGGGGAAAAAGATATAAAAAAGATCTTTTTCCTAAAATTCCCCTTTCCTTCACTTAATATCATACTTCGTCTCAATGAATATTCACTTTAGATTGCTTAGTGCATCTCATTATTAATTCATTGTTAAAACAATTTGAATATAAGAATTTTTGTCAATAATTATAATTCTTGTTGTATAGGTTTACGACGTGTAATTAAATAAAATAAAATAAAAAAGGCGAAATGATTTCCCTTTCAGTTGATTTTATTCAACGATTGACCAAAATATTAATAATTAATAAATAAACATAAATAGACATGGGAGAAGAGGTTAATAGGGGATTGGGGCGCTAATTATTAAAATGACCGACTGGGTCGTTACATCCTCCCCCTCTTAAGAAAATCGTTTGTCCTCGAACGAGTATAGAAACATACCTGAAGCTTTGAAAAGATGAGGGTACTGACTCCGCATAACCTGCTCGGTCTCCCAAGTTGCCTCCTCGACTGGCTGACCCCTCCACTGAACCTTAACTGAGGCAATATTCTTCGATTTGAGCTTTCTGACCTGCCTGTCCAATACAGCCACAAGCTCCTCAACATATGATAGATCCTTGTCCAACTAGACTGAGCTGAAATCCAAGACATGAGTCGGGTCACCGTGATACTTCCGGAGCATGGAGACGTGGAACACCGGATGAACCCCTGCCAGGCTGGGAGGCAGGGCTAGCTCATAAGCAACCTCCCTAACACGTCACAACACCTCAAAAGGTCCAATAAATATCGGACTCAGCTTGCCTTTCTTCCCGAACCTCATGACGCCCTTCATAGGCGATACCCGAAGCAAAACCCGATCACCAGCCATAAATGCCAAGTCACGAACCTTCCGGTCCGCATAGCTCTTCTGCCTGGACTGATCTATGAGAAGTCTCTCTTGAATCACCTTCACCTTATCCAGGGTATCCTGAACCAAGTATGTACCCAACAATAGGGCCTCGCCCGGCTCAAACCATTCCACGGGAAACCTGCACCGCCTACCATACAAAGCCTCATATGGCGCCATCCGAATGCTGGACTGGTAGCTGTTGTTATAAGCAAACTCTGCAAGGGGAAAGTATCGATCCCATGACCCTCTCAAAATCTATCACACAGGCAGGGAACATATCCTCGAGAATCTGAATCGTGCGCTCGGACTACCCGTCTGTCTGAGGGTGAAAAGCTGTACTCAACTCTACCCTGGTGCCCAACTCATGCTGAACGGCTCTCCAGAACCGTGAAGTGAACTGTGTAAATCTATTTGAAATGATAGATACTGGAATACCGTGGAGGCGAACAATCTCTCTGATATAAATCTCAGCCAACCTCTCAAATGAATATGTAGTCAGCACTGGAATGAAATGGGCTGATTTGGTCAGCCGATCCACACTCACCCAAATAGCATCATGCTTCCTTAAAGTCCGAGGAAGTCCAACCACAAAGTCCATGGTGATCCTCTCCCACTTCCACTCTGGAAGCTCAATCTGCTGAAGCAACCCTCCCGGTCTCTGATGCTCACATTTGACTTGCTGACAATTGAAACACTTGGCTACAAACTCCACTATATCCTTCTTCATCCTTCGCCACCAATAGTGCTGTCTCAGATCCTGGTACATCTTCGCGGTGCCCGGATGGATGGAATACCGCGAACTATGGGCCTCTTCAAGAATCAACTCCCGAAGCCCATCCACATTGGGCACACAGATCCGACCCTGCATCCTCATCACACTATCATCTCCTATAGTCACATCCCTGGAATCACCCCGCCGGAATCTATCCTTAAGAACCAAAAGGTGGGGATCATCATACTGGCGCTCTCTGATACAGTTATAAAGGGAAGATCGAGCAACCACACAAGCTAATACCCGACAAGGTTCAGAAAGATCCAATCTCACGAACTGACTGGCTAAGGATTGAACATCTAAGGCTAGAGGCCTCTCAGCTGCACGAAGGTATGCCAAACTCCCCAAACTCTCTACCCGGCAACTCAAGGCGTCGGCCACCACATTGGCCTTCCCCGGATGGTATAATATAGTGATGTCATAGTCCTTTAGCAACTCCAACCACCTACGCTGGTGCAAATTTAGATCCTTCTGCCTGAATATGTGCTTCAAACTCCGGTGATCCGTGAATATCTCACAGGGAACACCATATAAATAATGACGCCATATCTTCAGGGCATGAAAAATCGCTGCCAACTCGAGATCATGAACATGATAGTTTTTCTCAACCTTCAATTGTCTAGACGCGTAGGCAATCACCCTACCGTCCTGCATCAACACCGCCCCCAAGCGAATCCTCAAAGCATCACAATAGACTGTATAGGACCCTGAAACTGTGGTTAATACTAACATTGGGTCTGTAGTCAGGGCTGTCTTGAGCTTCTGAAAGATCTCTTCACACTCCTCAGGCCATATAAAAGGTGCACCCTTCTGGGTCAGTCTGGTCATGGGCGCTGAAATGGATGAAAATCCCTCTACAAAACGGCGATAATACCCAGCCAAACCTAGGAAACTGCGGATCTCAGTAGTTGAAGACGGTCTGGGCCAACTCTATACCGCCTCCACCTTCTTCGGATCTACCTTAATTCCATTCGAAGACACCACATGGCCTAGGAATGCCATAGAATCAAGCCAAAATTCACACTTAGAAAACTTGGCATACAACTTCTTCTCCCTCAATGTCTGAAGTACGGTCCTCAAGATTTGGGTGCACTCCGATCTCCCCCACTTCTGCTAGGTCCACCATTGTTAGGCTGGCCTCCTTTGTATTCCGCTCGGACAGGCGGTTGAGGCCTATCCTTCCGAGTTTCCACTTGATAGTCCCCAAGGCATTCCGCTGCTTAGATCGCCTTGGGTAGGGTATCTACCCGTTGCTTTGCATCTCCATGCGGGCATAAGGTTTCAACCCTTCCAGGAATGTGAAGATCTTGTCTTTGTCCCCCATGTCACGGATGTTCAGCATGGGGGCGGAGAATTATCGCACGTAGTCCCGCGCTGATCTGGTCTATCGGAGCTCCCGTAGTTTTCTCCTTGCATTATACTCAACATGATCGGGGAAGAACTGTAGGCGTATGGCTGCCTTCAATTCTTCCCATGTCTCCAAATCATCTTCACCGGCCCTGATGGCTTCGTACTTCACTCGCCACCAGAGCTTAGCATCACCCTGAAGATACATGGAAGCAGTTGCTACCTTCTTGGCTTCTTCTAGGCCTCCCACGACATTGAAGTACTGCTCGATGTCGAAGATGAAATTCTCTACTTTTTTAGCATTCCGAGCTCCACTGTATGACTTTGGCTCAGGAATTTTCAGTTTTTGTGCCATGGGGGCGAGGTTCACAGCACCCCCGATTTGATTTCCACCTCCTCGAAGAAAGCCTTGTAGAGCAGCATTAATAACATTGAGCTGGCCTGTCAAGTTGTCTATAGTTTGCTGCATGGCAGTCACCCTGTCTGCCTCTTGTGCCCTGTAGGCTAAATCCTCAGCACGCTCCTGTTGGAGGTCCTCGAATTTACCAAAAATTTCGACTGCCTCAGTAGCTGCCGTTTTCCGGTCTCCTTCAGAGTTGCGATTGATGTTTTCTATGTCAACTTCAGCCTGGATCATTCTGCGGTCCAGGTCATCCAACCTTTGCACTAGGATGGTTTGTAGTTCAGGCACCGTATTTACAATGGGTCGTAATACGTCAACCGTCTCTTCAAGGGCCGCAATGCGGTCCCCATGATTCACCATGGTCAGAAATGGTGGTAATGACAATGTGTTCCCTCGTCCGATGTCGAGCCTAGGCTCTGATACCAACTATTACGTGGCGCCTTCCTGAGATTCCTTGCAAGGGCGACGTAAAGCTAAGCAACTGATGTCAGTGCAGCTGCTGTCCGCCAACTGAGGTCCCCTCCGTACGCTAGACGAGATTGTCAGTGCCGTACGGAAAAACCGATGTCAAGAACAATTGAGAGAACAGTAAAAAGAATTGAAAGAAAGCTTGATTGCATAAATGAAAGCTATTACAAAAGAAGGCAACGGAGTGTCGAGTGGGAGAGATACCAGTACAGAGAATTGCTTGCTAGAAAGTTTTGATTGCTTGATCCCCCCTAATAATACTTTGAAAAAAACCAAAGCTACAAGACTTGACCTAACTAAGCTTGAGAAGTTCTGTCAATGGCACTGCGACAAAAAAAGGAAGGAAGAACGATTAGATTACCGGAAAGGGATAATGAACGACCATTTGGGAGAAAAAACTTACGAGCATAATTCCACTCCTCAGGAAACCCGTTAGGATTCGACACCACGTGCTCCGTCCTCACAAAGAAGAAATTCTCCCAAAAGAACAATTAGTCTTATCATCCATCTTCACCACCAGGCGTTTGGCCCCGCGGTGACGAAGATATATCATCGTAACCCTGTGAAAACTCAGTACGAAGAGGTGAAGCAGGTGTCAGAGAGAAATCCCCCGGCCGACCAGTTCCGCGTACTTGATGAGCATGAGGAAGAGCTTGTATATATACAGGGAGATCTGAGCCGGGCACACACCATAATAGCGGCAAAAGTCCTTCGCCAGGGAAGGAAGGGGAAGTGTGTAACCGATGACAAACGGGTACGCATAGAACGGGCAATACCCCGAGCGATGTACCTGCATGACGTCATTTCCCGCGGGAATAAGTTCAATATGGTCAGGAATCCTCCATTTAGCTTTAAGCGCAGTAAGCGCCGCAACATCCATTTCGAAAATAACGGGCTCAGGATCGTCGTCGGGAAGGTTCTTGAAATCGGTACTGACCTTCCCCGAACGTGGAATTATCTCATATACAGTGGGGAAATTCTCATCTTCCGCCATGGATATCCCTTCTTCATAAGAAGGCCTATCAGTTTCCGATGCAACGGCGCCAGTGGCTCTGTCAAAGTTAGAGGATACACTAGCCATTTCTTCTTTGGTTGCATAGATGACGAGTGCTAAGGAGAAGAGGGTAACAATGGAAAGAAACCTTAAAGGAGGAGAGATGGAGATGTAAGAACCTGAAGAAGGAGAAGAGAAAGTCTGGGTTGTTTCGAACGAATGAGAAATACAACACCCGAACGAGAAATTCTCTTCTCTATTTATAAGAATACAAGCACCCTGAGTGGGAAAACCAAACGCTGCCACATTAACTCCAAGGAATAGGCACAGGAAATGACGTAATGTATAGGGAACATGCCATAATGACGCATGACAAATTGACGTCATTTCAAACTGACGTAACGGTCGGGTATTGCTCTCGAAGCGTCAGCTCGCCAAAGAGGGTTCACCCCTCGACAAAGATGTTCAGATTTCTCAACTCGTAAACTGGCAAGGTCCGCCCATCGAGCTCGTCCAAGGACGACCCTGACAGGAGGAGGGACTAACTGTATGGGTCAAAATCTGATAAAAAGAAGTCTACTTAAGAAAGGACGACCAGGGGTCGATCAGGCCGAAGTCGTGCATAGGAAGCAAGATAACGACGAGCGGCTCAGCTACGGTTGGGGTCGAGCACTCAGGAGGCCCGAGCGGCTAGTTCGACACTGAGACATTTTAAAGGGTTATTCTACCGGATATTAAAGGGACTTAGGCACTCTGGTTAAAGACCGCTAGGCAATGAAAGTATTTAGTATAATTGGGAGAGAGAGTGAAGAAACAGAGATACACACTTACACACCTCTCTCGGGGAAAATGGTCCGTCACCTCAGGCCCGGCGGCTGAAGGGAAGAAGATCTCAAGATCTTTGTATTTATCCATCGCTCGAATCTATCAAATAAATGGAGATCTATCACGCCCAAGATTTGGTGAATTTTTCCCTCATTTATTTTTCGTTATCATTTGATATTATCGAAGCTATCATCTTTTTCTCAAAGTATGAAATTCAATCAAGACTGTGACTGATTTTAATGTTCCACTATGCTCGTTTGTTCCTGCTTCTAATCTCAGATCTAGGATTAATTATCTTCGGCTAGGATTTGTCCTCTATCTCTTTATTCAATTAGTTTAGCAAAAAGTCCCTAAACTTTTTGATCAAACAAGTATGGGATCTGTATCGGATCCGGTCAAATAATTTTGGATACTTTAACCACAACGAACAGAAAAATTCGAGACTAGATACAATTTGATTCCCGAAATCAGAACCAAAAATAGGATAAGTTTGAAGAAAATAGCATACCTTATCTAGGAAATCAATTCTTTACTTATCTACAACTAGAGAATAGAAACAATTCCATACTTTAAAAGCTATATGTAAAGATTCCACAAAATTTCTCCGGATCTCCGCACTTGTATCCGTTCTATTACCCATATTCCTAAATCTTAAAATTTATATCTGGAAGGATCCGACCTCTAGATCCACACACGTGTCCGAACAACTCAGCTTTTCTTCCCTTACTCTAAGGGCCCATTTGGCCATAAAAAAATTCACTTTCTTTAAAAAAAATTCACTTTTTTCCAAAATTAGTATTTAGCCATAAAATTTCAAATTTCACTTGAAGATGAATTTCTAAAATTTTCAAAAGTTTAAAAAGCATCAAAAAATTATTTTTCAAAATTTTCNAAAAAAAAAAAAAAAAAAAAAAAAAGAAAGAACTCCAAACTGTATTCATCTCCAAACACAACTCTAATTTTCAAATATTATTTTCACTTGATTTTTTTTTTTTTCATAAAACTTTTTTCCGGAATTTACAATTCTTATTTCCAAACGCCCGCTATGTAAGAAGATAAAGCTACTCTACCCATCTAAAAAGCATATTACACTAACAGTTGATGACACTTTCTCAACATTCAAATTATCATTCAAAAATTTCGCGTTTGAAATGCAAGGAAGAACCCATTTCACACGACCACATTAATATGATGTTTTACATGCAAATTACATCCAAATGCTAGAAAGCTACAGAAGTATCTTGAACCCCAAAATATTGATGCAGGCCTGAGGTATATGCTCAGAGAATGCACATCCATGAATTTACATATTCTCACCATAATTCATGCTCTTCTCCTGGGTCATTTCAGAAGTTGCAGGAACTAAAGAGTTACCACATATACTTAGAAAGCCCGAAATTATATTTGTATGGGGTAAAATTGGTTGGTGACAACTGTGCAAATGACGGAGTGACACGTGACACTAGAGACAGATGGGATGTGAGTCAGCAAACAACTATCACCGAATGCAAACGAGCGATCGGTGCCGAACAAGCCCCGAAGACAGAGCAGTCGGTAACAAGAGTTCGCAAGATTATCATCGGGTAACATTCATCACAGAGAATATCTGCATTTAAAGCCAACCGTTATGCACCCAATGACGATTTTATTCTCATTTAAGAGAAGCTTGATTTGAGGATCTTGTCCCCTACATAGGGCTATTCTTTTGAAATGCTTGCAGATTCGTTCATTAAATCCCATGCTGGAGCTAGAGGTGGGTATCTGTCGGTTCTGTTCGGTTGTGAATGTTATCGGTTCGACATATCGGTTATCGGTTAATCGGTTAGCAACCATTATCTAGTCGGTTATTGGTTTACCCAATAAAATAACTCAATCTAGATCAAAATTATTATTTTCACCCTTTGGTTTGACAAAAGAAAAACATTCAATATGGCAAAACTTCTTCAGAAGCTCGCAACTGAAAGATTTCTTACTGTTTTAGTCCTTTAGACATAACACGAGGTGAAAATGGAGTGCAACAAGAAACAAGAAACAACCACAACCATAGGATAAGCTCAGCAACAAGTTGTACTACTGCACTGACTCCTCCTATCCTGCTCATGTTTCATTACCTTTTTAATACAAAATCATTTACTCGACAGATACAATAATGAGAACCGGCAAGAAGAACAAGAGTATTCAACAATTTTACAAACTCCAAACACCGTAGAAAACAGTTTTAATACTTCCACAGTTATCCAAACACATTACACAAAAACACAAAATAGTAGCAATTACACCTTGATTAACAAGTCCAAACTTATATTCAAGTTAACAACAAGATAACTACTCAATCCGAATAGGCTCCATCGAATTGCGCTCCAAACAATGCTCAACATGTTTCATTAAGCACTTAGCTAGTGCCAGTACGTCGCGCATTGCAATGTAGAACAAGACGACAATGACTACATCTTACTTTCCACCATCCATCATCACCTTCTTCAACCCTTTCGTAGTAACTCCAAACAGGTGATGTATATTTGCGACCACGAAGTCGAAGAATCCCTTCACACACTAAAGTAACAGTTTCACTGTCCTACTCATCCAAAGAGGTGTGCAATGATTCTACTGCTTGCATCAAGTAAGGCTTAAGCTTCTCTACACAGTTTGCAAATACTCTCTCCCCCAACCTCTTAGCAATTGGTGTCACCTCCTGAAAGAAACTTATTAAATTAGGCATTGTGGCAAGACTAGAGAGAACTCAAGTATAACATAAAAATATATCATCGATCTCTTCCTATGTTGCGAACTGCACCAGTGTCCGATCCTTCAAAAATGCACTACTTTTGGAGGATCCGACACGTATCCGGCCACATTTTCAGAGGGTCTGAGCAACGTAAATCTCTTCGACCTTCATTTTATTATCGTCATATGGAGTGTCTGGTGCAGTAATTCTAGTTATCTCACTTATACAAGAAGCAACTGCGACTTTCACATCAAGATCAGAATGCCTCAGGAGGTCATTTGCAACCAATGCCTTCATCAATGAAGAAAGTGCAACATGCATATTGATATAGTTGGTGATTGGTCCACCTTTGACAGGGAAGATTCTACTTGCTTAAAGCAGAAAAAACCAAAATTATATTAAGATTAGCCAAGCATAGTAACCAGAATTACCTAAAGTAGTTCTCGCAGAAATTGATGAAGATGAACAATAACATTAAGATTTCTCTTGGTGCTTCTCTGAGAGAACAAGTTCTACATAATCAATAGGGAACAGAGGCGGACACAAAATTTTTACGCGACGGGGGCATATTATTCTGCTCAGCCAATGCCCCCTAAATGCTTTTAGTGTTCAGGGTGCCAACTGCTTTAAATTAACTATTTTCAAGGTATTTACGTGTATATATACAGAATTTCGGCCGGAATTTACGGGGTCCGGTAACCCCTCATCCATACACATGGGTCCGTCTCTGCTAGGGAACGTCACCCAAAAAAGGTGCCCTAATTCATTAACGCTTCTCAATTTTGTAATGGCTGCCACTGGCACAAGTACAGAGTAATTTTGTCCATCAAGTCTTGGACAGAGAAGAAAGCACCTAGTGTGTTTTGCCTCCGCTAGGATTTGAACTATAGACCCCACGGTTCTCCTTCCACTTCATTGACAACTAAGTCACTCCGTTGTATGCATGTCGATAACAATTACTTGACCAATCCAAAGAAAAAATGATAACAGTGTTCTAGTGCTGGATATTTTAGAGCCAGAACCAGAACACTTTCAAACATGGGTGAAGCTATGTTGACCACCATTCGCCCAAAAATTATAGTACGTATCAGATAAAATATTGCTTGTTATTGGTTAAAAATAAATTTTTAACACCCTTGCATAACCCACTATTTGAACACTCTTATAGAATTTCTTGGCTTCGCCACTGCTTTCAATATACCAAAATCACACTTAATAGAACATTCAAAAAAAATACAATCAAAGGCAGCATATTATATTAAGATATACCAAATAGGCAAAAGAGACAACACGTAAGAAATTTAAAATATAATAACTCTACCGAAGCAAATTAAAAAAAAAAAAAATTTAAAAAAAGGAGGCTGAAGAAGTTTATTCCCAGCTTCCGCAAGTTGTTCTTCTAGCTCTGTATTTGAAGCCGACATCGTTTTTTCTTCAAGAAAAATTTATATAGATTTAAATCTATTATTTTAAATTTCTTATTCAATAAAGGAAGAAAGTTTTGTTTTATCCAAGTCAGAGCCCGTTTGGATTGACTTATTTTAAGTGCTTTTAAGCCAAAATAGCTTTTAAGTTATTTTGTAATGTTTGAATAGAGTAAAAAAATATTTTTAAGCACTTATTTTTAAACTAAAATGACCAAAAAAAAAAGCCAAAAATCAAAAGCCAGAATTCCTAACTTATGGTTTTTGACTTTCTTCCGATTATATAATTTTTTTAGTTTAATTTACAAGTTATCACTCTTCCTTTTTAGTTTCAATAAGAACACAATCTTGAAGATTTAAGAGTTTTTATGAATATATCTTTGAAAAGAAATTCTCAAATTTATTCGAAAAGACAGGAACATGGTTAACTATACTTTTATTAGTATTCTTCAAAGTTTAACAATTAATACAAATTGAAAAATTAAATCTTATGTCTTTTTTTATTTTATCCCCTCAAATGTTTCAATATTTTTCACGTAGTGAGGTTTAGTTACTAAGATAAAATGGTAAACGAATTTATCAATTATATAACTTTGCGAAACATATGCGGGTAAAGAAAGCATTCCTAAAAAACATGAAAATTTAATAAGGAGAACAAAATTTTCAAATATAATCACTTCACTGATTTAATAATTTATGAGAAGTTATTGAATTAACTGATTTTTAATGTTCCCATCATACTTTGCATGTGGAATATGTGTGCGCAAGTTTTATACTTAAAGAAAAAAAATAAAGTAGAAGAGTTTCAGGATTCTCTAGTCGAGAAAAGATATTTAATATTCCAATCTCAAGGAAGGGGTTATAATTATTTCACATTATTAAATTACGGAAGATAAAATTCTTACTTAATTTTTAAATTGTTCAACTAAGAAAAAATTTAATAATCTAAATTTTAGTGAATTTTAAAGACCTAAATATTTAAAAATTATAATATGACTATTATATTTAACATAAGCTTCTTTTTAAAATAGTAAAAAGGTTAACAACATTTTGCATAGAGATTTCATGTTTTTACTGACTTATCATTGAATTAGAGTTGTTATTCCTTCTACGATTCTACCTTACACCGTATCGTTCTAATCTTTTCGTAGTCAAATAAATGAATTATTTATTCTCTCCCGATAATGCCACAAAATTTACAAACTAAAGCGTCAATCCTTAAATAAGACCAGCATAAATAAAAATTTAAATAAGGTACCTATGGTCAAGTTGGAAGTGCAGGAAGATTGATTAATAATAGAATAAAATTCAGTTTACTCCCTTAACCTTTTAAGGCTTGGGAAACTATACCCCTCACATTTTTAATGGGAACGGCAACCCCCTTGTACTAAAAAATCAGGTGGAAAAAAATAAGTTATTATCACAAAAAATAAAAATTCAGAATAAACCCTCCTTTTGGAGTGAATAGTTTTGGCGCTAGTATATTCCCAGTAACTTACAAAAATTAACATAGTGGGATAATTTTCGTTCCCCACCATTACCAAAGAACTCAATTGTTAAAGGACAACAATGAACATGTTGGAATAAATTCAATCACTCATTGAATATATTAAGAAAAATATCATGACCATGCAAATTCAATTGTTCCAACGCATATATGCCTTGATTGGGTGATCCAAAGAACTTCAATTGTAATCGAAATTGAGAAAATTAGATGATCCATCACAATTTGGATTATTAATCAACGGACATCCTTGATGCAAAGTCAAGGATGCTATCCCACTCACTAGATGAGTTTCCTACACTATTTTAGTCAACTCGTCCAGTTGCTGACGCTTGAGTTGAGAAAATAGCATCTCCAAAAGGTGTTGGTTGCCTGTGCAATTGAGATGTTCCAAGTTGTGTAGCTGAAGAAGCAATTTGACTTGGTCTAGGTGGTTGAACCTTGAAAACCAAAAATTACAATTAGGGTAAGAAAATTATTGATAAAATATCTATTATTAACATATGGTATGAAAAATACCCTATTATTACCTGTGAGGCCATTACAAATTGGTTCATGTTTGACATTCCGATACCATTCTAGTTCCCTATTCCACAATATGGACTATGTTTATTTTGCTTTCCCATTCTTCTCGCTCTTCCTCCGCCCCTGCCTCTACCGTTCATGGACTGCAATGTAGTTGCTCCCCTGTCTCTAGTTGTTGCTCTACCATAGCTTATATTATTTATCTCTCTTTCTATTCCTCTTTCCCAACCTCTAGGATTAGTGGGCAACTTATTAAGCTCACTCGCACCATTAGCACCTCTTTCATTGTTCTATTGAACACAAAAAAAGCCAAATCAAATATCAAGTATAAAAAAGAAAAAAGAGGAAAAATAAAAAGCTTAAGCTAATCAAGAAAAATACCTGATAATTCTTTTTTACCTTGGCTTGCTGGAATTTTTGTATGTCTTTTTATTGTGTCCGATCTCATGACAGTTGCTGTATTCATAAGGATAGTCAAACTTCCTCACCTTGTTGGGATTTATTGGTTCATCTATACCTTATTTCCTGCTCTTTCTTGGTCTTCCGAGTTTATTATCTGAAGCTTCAGGTGGTAGAATAGGATCACCCGGTGCAATGTCCCATTGTGATTGATCTGGTATGGGAATAATTGTCCCAGAATAAGCTTTCTTGAATGTCGAAACATGGTAAAATGGATGGACAAAGTCTTCTGGTTTACGACGAGCAGTCATTATGGCGCTAACTCCGTGTCTACATGGTATACCTGTTACATCTCATTCTCTACAAGTACATACATTTTTCTCGAGTTTTGTCACGTATATTTTCAACCCTTCATGAACCTCCCAAAATTCCATTCCCAGCTTCTATTGGTTCACAATCTAAAGCTTGTTCTTTGGTCTCTTCAATCTTCTCCACGATACTTGGACAAACTAGTCCATCGTAATTTCTAATCCATTCACATCTTTCTTGCAACCTACACATCATCTTTCTTCGAATGATCTCCAACATGGTTAGTATTGGTTGGTCTCTAGCTTCTTGAATCCAGTGGTTAAAGATTTCACATATATTATTGCTCAACATATCACATTTTAGCAATGTTGAAAAAGCTGACTTACTCCACTGGCTGGCTCCAATTTTTGATAACCATCGATGAGCTTCTGTATTTTCTTTCTTGATCAATTCCATATACTTTTCAAAATCTACAATAGTATATGATGTAGCTGCTTCCGCACATCAAGTCTTTCTGTTTTTTATCTTTGAACCTAAGTTTGAAATTGGCATACATATGCCTAACACAGAACCTGTGATCAACATTTGGCATAACTTTATTAAAGGATTCAAGGAGATCCTACAAAGTAAATTATACAATATTAGCTAAGGAAAAAAGGAAGAAAAAAAGAAGATAAGTTTATGTATAAAACGATAGATGCGTACCTTTTGTCTGTCAGACATAAAAGTCCATCCTTTTTCTTCAGTCACTCCAATTTGATGTATTAAGGATTCTAG
Source organism: Nicotiana paniculata (assembly GCA_005239505.1). Taxonomy (NCBI): domain Eukaryota; kingdom Viridiplantae; phylum Streptophyta; class Magnoliopsida; order Solanales; family Solanaceae; genus Nicotiana; species Nicotiana paniculata. The sequence continues at coordinate 5,592 of ML337857.1, read as the reverse complement.
GAACCATGTCCAACTCTCCTTACACTCGGACTCCACAACTGCAATAGCTAATGGAAAAGTTTGGTTGTTCCCATCTCTTGCAATAGCTTCCATAAGTTCCCCCCCCCCCCCCAAAGGGCCTTTTAAGAAACATGCATCTAAGCCAATCACAGGTCTACAACCTAACATAAACCCTTCTTTCAAAGCAGAAAACAAGATGAACATTCCCTTGAAAGAAGGCGGTTGTTGCAATGAATATCTGTCAAGGCATAAGAATGCTGCAAAATTTGGATTTTGCTTCAAAACCATTTCACAATAATCCCTGACTCTTTGAAATTGCTTATAAAAATTACCCTTAAGCTACTCAGTTGCTGTTTTTCTTGCTCTATACGCTTGCTTTTAGAGATTATTACACCACATTTTCTCTTTATAGTTCTTCTAAAACCTTGTATGCTCCAGTTTGGTGCATCAAGAATATCCTTCATGAACCTTTTGGCAACCCAAGTAGAATTGACAATTTTATTCTTGAATGTCCTAGGGCACCTATGAGGCATTCCATAAAGAGTTTTAATCTGAAACGCAATGGTCTTTTTCCAATAGCTAACATGAATTCTCCATCCACACAATAATTTTCAATGTGCAGTGACTCTATCACTTTCATTTTTTTTGAATCCAACTTCAAATCCATTCTTTATTGCATGTTGTCTAAGAGCCTTCCTAAATTGTTCAACTGAAGAAAAATCCAAACCTGTGAACAATATTGGATTTTCCATATCAGTCTCTTCATTAAACCATTCAATATCCTTATTAAGAGCATCACACTTTGTCTCATCATCACCACTTAAGTCTTCTGAATCACTTCGGACACCTTCAGATAGACCATCAAATCTTCCATAATATGAGTCATTATGGATATTTTTATTTATCGTGTGGTCAATATATGGCTCATCAATATCTCTTGTAATTCATGGTTTGAGATTATTCTGTAAAAGTTTATTTATATCTTCAAATGAGTCTCTAAGAGTATCACCGTCCGCGAAGTATTCGAAGTCATCTTCAAAATTATTTTCTTCATCGCTCTCGGGTGAATATGTTCTATCTGAGTCACTATCCTCAACTGATTTATCCTCTTCAATGTTATTTTCAGCTGGTTCATTTATCATATACGTAGCTACACCTCCCTCTCCTTGTGTATGATCCGCCAAAGCTTTTCCATACCCCCCTGCATCATAAGAGCCAATTTCACCCGTAGCTTCAATATATCCTCCAAAATCCGTCAAGTTCTCCTCAACATGCAACTCAAAAGTATCAATATTTTAATGGTTTTTCACCATCTCCAATACCATTTTATCAGAAGTTAACAATACTAATCCATCAACAATATCTTGGTTAGGCTTATTATAATATATAAGACAATTTTCAGAATAACCAAGTTTTTTCATTATAGCCAAAAGCTCTATATATTACAACAATCAGGATCTATATTATGTATGGAGTGTACCCTTCCCCGTCCTCCTCCATAGTTTAAGACATGATGCAATCCAAAAAATCTCCATAATGAATTTTCAATTTTAGCTTGTCCATCATGATTGCTGTAGGATAAGTTGAATAATTGAACTCTCATAATAATTTCAATATACAAAGAATGCACATAAATAAAATAAAGTTTTAGATAGAAACAATTTTTTCATCTAATAGTCAGAAGAATCTCAAACTTTTTTATTTAAGGTGGCTATCTTTTCTTGAACTTTAATATACGATTTTCTCAACTACATGAATTTTAGGAATGACCTTAAAATAACAAAAAAAATATCTTAAAATTTTCAAGCAAGGAAACTCAAGTATTATTTTGGATGAACATATTACAACTCAAGTGTGTGTCTCTCTCTACACACACACACACACATACATACTAGTCTTAGGATACGCGCTTTGCCCGTGTACCTATATCAATAAATTCATAATTTTAAAAATATTTTGTTCAAGTTATATAAAATTATAAAATAAAATTTAAAGAAACATTCTTGAAATTATAAATATTTTCTTATTTAGCTAGCTCAAAAAATGAAGAATCCTATCACACCGAAGTTTTCAGATGCCTTATTATGATTTATGAGGAGTTACGTCTAACTACCGTATAAACATTATTGTAATTTCTATAACCTAATACTGAAAAAAAATAAATACTTTTATCCCGATTCCCTAAAGATATCCAAATAACACGGACTATAATTTAAATCTTATAACTTATTAGAAATTGTGAAGTGAAATGCTTGAATACAAAACTGATAATGACAATGTAGATTAAGGATTACTATTGTTGAATTATATTTTATAATAAATAACTTAATATAAAAAAGAATATAGCTGGACGTTATATTTTTTCAATTGAATGTAAGAAAGAAAAACTTAACAAATGACAACTCATTTATAACACAATTCATTTTAGCTATTTCATATTTATTGCTTCAAATTTGTTTTTTTATATGACTCTAAATTTTATACTATAATCAATTTTACCACTAATTCTCTTTGTACGAAAATAAATTTATGTACCTTAAGAGTTTTATCAACTTGACAAATAATCTTATTTATATGATAAATGTGAAAACACATTCTTTTCTAATTAGTTAATTCAAAAACTTAATTATTTGATCTCAACAACAAAGGAAATTACTTAATTTTCGTTCATTCAAATTCTTAATATTGTTCATCTTAATTTTTAAATATTTAAGATAATTATGTCTTTAACCAAAAAAAAATTCAAGTAGTTAAAAAAATCATATGTCAGTTTTGGATCTTTATGTTTTCAAAATCGTTGTGTTTGTGACGCATATAAAATTTACCAACTCATAATATCTAACGTCGTCAATAACAAAAGAATCTTATCGTTCATACAACTTTAATACCAACAGGCTCTAAAGAAGGAATTTATTTAAGATAAATTGTTTAATTGATTTAAAAGCTTAAATATTAGGACTTACTACTTAGTTCAATAAAGAAGGATTTAATAAATAAATTTTAGTTGATTTTAAAGCTCTAAAAATTAAAAAAAATTACTTCAATTATAATTTTATCTAATTTAAAATCTATTTCTAAAGGACTAAAAAAGCGAACAATATTTCGCTAAGGGTATTTGTGCTTTTTATAGTATAATTGTATAGATATCCTAGTCTTAGTGTAGACGTTGCGAGTGTTCCTAGTCTTAGTGTAGACACTAATATTTAGAATTCTATTTATAGTGAATGTTTATATTCTAGAGAGATTCTAGGGTTTGTTACTTGGTGGCTAAGTCACTCTTTCCATATAAATAGAGAAGTCCTCTTCCATTGTAATTCATCACAAAATTCAATAAAAATTTCCTCTCTTTCTCTGCAATATTATTCTTCTTCTTTTATTGTTTATAACACGTTATCAGCACGAGACTAAACCAATTGAGTAGAAGCCTTGTGATTGAGCATAATGATTGTCAATTGTTCCATGAACTTCCTTCATGATTAAATTCTGGATTTAAGGTAAGTATTTTACTTTATTTTTCTCTTTTAAATTCTTGAAATTCTATAATTTGATTTTAAATGCAAGCAAAGACAATAAACTTTGATTATAACTCCTATAGAGTTTGCAAGAAATTATAACCACCAAAGTGGTAAAATTTCTATGCCTTGCCATGATCAAATTCATGTATGATTGTGGGAAAATAAAAATAAAAAATGGAAACCCGTCCCATTGAATTTGCTTCATTCTCATTCCCCTTAAGAGAATGTGATAGCAATATGTGATAAGCCTGAAAGAAGACAAATTATTACCGTGAAGGTATCAATGGATGTGGACGTGGTAATAGACGAAATTATAATCGTCATATTTGTGATAATGAGAATAATAAGAATTCTCAAAATAATCTTTCACTATTTGAAAGTTATATTTGTCATCGATTTGATATGAGATTTTGTAAAGCACATATAGATGATTATGGTCCATTCATGATGAGAATGTGACAACATCTGATTTATGAATACATATTCATTCTTGGAAGAATATGAACGTGCTAGTGGTAGTGAATATACCACACTCACCTCTAAAAGGAGGTTTGAGATGAAATAAGAAAATAATTTCATTATTATGGCATGAATGGTCATTGATCACGTACCTATTGTACGCCAAAATATTTTGGCAATGTGATTACTAAAGGATAACACTAATGCAAGAAATAGATCTTGCATATAATTTTGACAATGACCATAATTTATAACTTTCTTCTTGAAAGTGATATTCACCGCATGGATGTTGATGAATATGTGGTAGTACCAAATTAATTGGGAGTTTTGGATGATCCAATTATTACTATTTTGGAGAAATACAATTGATTATTCAATTTATTGTGTTATAATAAGTCTCAATTTGCCTGTTTAGCAACTGCTTCATGCTCCGTCCCTTGATTATATAGCTGTCGTAGAAAAGAGAGGGAAAATAAATTTGGGATTAAATCATTATTTTACTGAACTTTAGTATCCGTAAATACTAATTTGATTATGAGCATTTGCGAAGAATGAGTGTTCAAATAGATTTAAAAGTAATTAGTTGAGTCATTTGAAACTCTTTTAACTCCTTTATATTTTGTATATCAAATATAAGACACTTTATCTCTTAAATACTTAAGATTCAATCGTTATGTTTAGACCTTCTAATATTATAATTAAAAGTCAAATGTTGGCACATGGTATAGCAAAATTATATGGTGAATACATGTGAGTACACAATCATTAGATTCCGCAACAGGCCTCATGTTCAGAGTAATCATACCTTCTNGGTTATATTGAGGCTATAAATAAAGGAAAGATTTAATATCTTCTATTACTACAACCTGTAGCGGGGTAATATGTATGTGAAAAGTTACCCGCTTTATTCTCGAGTTTGTACTACACAAATAAAAGAATACCACAATAAAGTGGATGTTTATTGATATAAAAATCCATAAATAATAAACTTGGAACTTATTGATAATTGCACACGTCATGATGTAAACCTGAACTTTATCAATATTGATAATTTATTCAGCTAGCATAATTGGTTTAGCCATACCAATTTAAGTATGATGTGCAAAATTCACATGTGTAAATATTAAAGAACTAGAAAATTCTTTATGAATTTTCTTATGTTGCTTGTTCTCATTAATCAATAGACCAATTGAAATTGGGATTGAATCCCATGAATGCTGGAAATAGAAAAGGTGAATATGGGCCATTCACCTGCCATGTATACCACATAAGATGCATCTATGAGATGGTTACATGTGCAATTATTATTAACCTGCAACGTGCTGTTTGCGAGATAACTTGTTCAATAATTTGATTTAGAGCATAATTTCCAGATTCTCTATTCAAGACTTTATCTTGATAAGTTGGTTATACCACAATTGGTTTAGCAAAATGATTTATTGAGTGCTTCCACTTAATAGCTAAACTATTACTTATGAACTAAGTTATTTATATCAGTTTGATATACATTATATACGAAAGAATTTTACATTCCCCCCTCACAAGTGGTTCAGGTTCAGGAACCATATAATTCCATCTTATTATTGTTGATGTGCGGTGTATATTTTGATTAACACCA
>ML337856.1:5625-21068 GCA_005239505.1 Nicotiana paniculata | reverse complement strand
CAAAAAATGTAACTTGATCATTTCGAAGCATTTGTTATGGTTCCTTGGGTAGTATTTGATGTCTCAGAAAAATATCATGCAATCCTGTAACGGTTCCGTACCAAGGCGTTTGTCCTGGACCATAGCAGGCAATAATAAAGGCACGGCTTGCGGAATTCCAGTCTAATTGCCGTAGAATGCCAAAAAATGTAACTTGATCATTTCGAAGTGTTGGTTACGGTTGCTTGGGTCGTATTTTATGTCCCGGAGAAATACCATGCGATCGGGTACCGGCTCCGTACCAAGGCGTCCGGCCTGGACCATGGCAGGCGATTATACAAGCACGACTGGCGGAATTCCAGTTGAATTGCCATAAAATGCCAAAAATGTAACTTGATCATTTCGAAGCGTTGGTTATGGTTCCTTGGGTCATATTTAATATCTCAGACAAATATCATGTGATGCGGTACCAGCTTCGTACCAAGGCGTCCGGCCTCGACCATGGCAGGCAATAATAAAGGCACGACTGGCGGAATTCCAGTTTAATTGCCATAAAATGACAAAAAATGTAACTTGATCATTTCCTAGTGTTGGTTATGGTTCCGTGAGTTGTATTTGATTTCCCGGAAAACTATCATGTGATCCGGTACAGGCTCCATACCAAGGCGTCCGGCCTAGACCATGGAAGGCGATAATACATGCACGATTGGCGAAATTAGAGTTTAATTTCCATAAAATTCCAAAAAATGTAACTTGATCATTTCAAAGCATTGGTTATGGTTCCTTGGGTCATATTTAATGTCCCAGAAAAATATCATGCGATCCGGTACCGGCTCCCTACCAAGGTGTCCGGCCTGGACCATAGCAGGCAATAACACAGGCACGGCTGGCGGAATTCCAGTTTAATTGCCATAAAATGCCAAAAAATGTAACTTGATCATTTTGAAGCGTTTGTTATGGTTCTTCCGGTTTAATTTGATATCCCTGAAAAATATCATGCAATTCAGTACCGGCTCCATACCAAGGCGTCCGCCCTGGACAATGGCAGGCGATAATACATGCACGACTCACGGTATTCCAGTTTAATTGCCATAAAATGCCAAAAAATGTAATTTGATCATTTCGAAGAGTTGGTTATGGTTCCTTGGGTCGTATTTGATGCCCTGGATAAATATCATGCGATCCGGTACCGGCTCCGTACCAAGGCGTTCGACGTGGACCATGGCAGGCTATAATACAGGCACGACTAACAGAATTTCAGTTTAATTGCCATAAAATGCAAAAAAATGTAACTTGCTCATTTCGAAGCGTTGGTTATTGTTCCTTGGGTTGTATTTGATTTCCCTGATAAATATCATGATATCCGGTACCGGCTCCGTAACAAGGCGTCCGCCCTGGACCATGGCAGGCGATAAAAGAGGCACAAGTGGCGGAATTCCAGTTTAATTGCCATAAAATGCCAAAAAATGTAACTTGATCATTTCCTAGTGTTGGTTATGGTTCCGTGAGTTGTATTTGATTTCCCGGAAAACTATCATGTGATCCGGTACAGGCGTCATACCAAGGTGTCCGGCCTAGACCATGGAAGGCGATAATACATGCACGATTGGCGGAATTAGAGTTTAATTTCCATAAAATTCCAAAAAATGTAACTTGATCATTTCAAAGCGTTGGTTATGGTTCCTTGGGTCATATTTAATGTCCCAGACAAATATCATGCGATCCGGTACCGGCTCCGTACCAAGGTGTCCGGCCTGGACCATAACAGGCAAAAAAAAGGCACGGCTGGCGGAATTCTAGTTTAATTGCCATAAAATGCCAAAAAATATAACTTGATCATTTTGAAGCGTTTGTTATGGCTCTTCCGGTTTAATTTGATATCCTTGAAAAATATCATGCAATTTAGTACCGTCTCCATACCAAGGCGTCCGCCCTGGACAATGGCAGGCGATAATACATGCACGACTCACGGTATTCCAGTTTAATTGCCATAAAATGCCAAAAAATGTAATTTGATCATTTCGAAGAGTTGGTTATGGTTCCTTGGGTCATTTTTGATGCCCTGGATAAATATCATGCGATCCGGTACTGGCTCCGCACCAAGGCGTTCGACGTGGACCATGGCAGGCTATAATACAGGCACGACTAACGGAATTTCAGTTTAATTGCCATAAAATGCAAAAAAATGTAACTTGATCATTTCGAAGCGTTGGTTATTGTTCCTTGGGTTGTATTTAATTTCCCTGATAAATATCATGATATCCGGTACCGGCTCCGTAACAAGGCGTCCGACCTGGACCATGGCAGGCGATAAAAGAGGCACAAGTGGCGGAATTCCAGTTTAATTGCCATAAAATGCCAAAAAATATAACTTGATCATTTCGAAGCGTTGGTTATGGTTCCTTGGGTTGTATTTGATGTCCCGGAGAAATATCATGTGATCCGGTACCAGCTCCGTACCAAGGCGTCCGGCCTTGACTATTGCAGGCAATAATACACGCACGACTGCCGGATTTCCAATTTAATTGCCATAAAATTCCAAAAAATGTAACTTGATCATTTCGAATCATTGGTTATGAATCCTTGGGTTCTATTTGATGTCCCGGACAAATATCATACGATTCGATACCGGCTACGTACCAACGCGTCCGGCCTGGACCAAGGAAGGCGATAATGCAGGCACGACTTGGCGGAGTTCTAGTTTATTTGCCATAAAATGCCAAAAAATATAACTTGATCCTTTCGAAGAGTTGGTTATGGTTTTTTTGGTTGTATTTGATGTCCCGGACAAATAACACGTGATCCGGTAGCGGATCCATACCAAGGCGTCTGGCCTGGACCATGGATGGCGATAATATATGCACGACTAGCTGAATTCCAGTTTAACTGCCATAAAACGCCAAAAAATGTAATTTGATCATTTCAAAGTTTTGGTTATGGTTCCTTGGGTCATATTTGATATCCTGGAAAAATATCATGCGATTCGGTACCGGCTACGTACAACGGCGTCTGGCCTGGACCATGGCAGGCGATAATACAGGCACGACTTGGCGGAATTCCAGTTTAATTGCAATAAATGCCAAAAAATGTAACTTGATCATTTCGAAGTTTTGGTTATGGTTCCTTGGGTCATATTTGATGTCCCAGACATATATCATGCAATTCGGTACCGGCCACGTACCAGCGTCCGGCTTGGACCATGGCAGGCGATAATACAGGCATGACTTGGCGGAATTCCAGTTTAATTTCCAGAAAATGCAAAAAAATGTAACTTGATCATTTCGAAGAGTTGGTTATGGTTCATTGGGTTGTATTTGATTTCCCGGAAAAATATCATGTGATCCGATACCTGCTCCATACCAAGGCGTCCGGCCTGGACCATGGCAGGCGATAATACATGCACGACTGACGGAATTCCAGTTTAATTGCCATAAAATGCCGACCATGGCAGGCGATAATACATGCACGACGGACGGAATTCCAGTTCAATTGCCATAAAATGCCAAAAAATGTAACTTGATCATTTCGAAGCGTTTGGTATGGTTCCTTGGATCGTATTTGATGTCCCGGACGAATATCATGCAATCCGGTACCGGCTCCGTACCAAGGCGTCCGGCTTGAACCATAGCAGGCAATAATACAGGCACGGCTGGCGGAATTCCAGTCTAATTGCCATAGAATACCAAAAAATGTAACTTGATCAATTCGAAGTGTTGGTTATTGTTCCTTGGGTCGTATCTTATGTCCCGGAGAAATATCATGTGATCGGGTACCGTATCCGTACCAAGGCGTCCGGCCTGGACCATGGCAGGCGATTATACAGGCACGACTTGCGGAATACCAGTTTTATTGCCGTAAAATGCCAAAAAATGTAACTTGATCATTTCGAAGCTTTGGTTATGGTTCCTTGGGTCATATTTAATGTCCCGGACAAATATCATTCGACCCGGTACCGGCTTCATACCAAGGCATCCGGTCTGGACCATAGCAGGCAATAATAATGGCACGACTGGGGGAATTCAAGTTTAATTGCCATAAAATGCCAAAAAATGTAACTTGATCATTTAGAAACGTTTGTTATGGTTCCTTCGATTTAATTTGATATCCCGGACAAATATCATACAATTCAGTACCGGCTCCATACCAAGGCGTCCTGCCTGGACAATGGCAGGCGGTAATACATGCACGATTGGCGGAATTACAGTTTAATTGCCATAAATTTCCAAAAAATTTAACTTGATCATTTCGAAGCGTTGGTTATGGTTCCTTGGGTCATATTTAATGTCCCAGACAAATATCATGCGATCCGGTACCGCTCCATACCAAGGTGTCCGGCCTGGACCATAGCAGGCAATAATACAGGCACGGCTAGTGAAATTCCAGTTTAATTGCCATAAAATGCAAAAAAATGTAACTTGATCATTTCGAAGCGTTTGTCATGGTTCATTAGGTTTAATTTGATATCCTGGACAAATATCATGCAATTCAGTACCGGCTCCATACCAAGGCGTCCGGCCTGGACAATGGCAGGCGATAGTACATGCACGACTCACGATATTCCAGTTTAATTGCCATAAAATGCCAAAAAATGTAATTTGATCATTTTGAAGAGTTGGTTATGGTTCCTTGGGTCGTCTTTGATGCCCTGGAGAAATATCATGCGATCCGGTACCGGCTCCGTACCAAGGCGTCCGGCCTGACCATGGCAGGCGATAAAAGAGGCACGAGTGGCGGAATTCCAGTTTAATTGCCATAAAATGCCAAAAAATGTAACTTGATCATTTTGAATCATTGGTTATGAATCCTTGGGTTGTATTTGATGTCCCGAACAAATATCATGCGATTTGATACCGGCTACGTAACAAGGCGTCCGGCCTGACCATGGCAGGCGATAAAAGAGGCACGAGTGGCGGAATTCCAGTTTAATTGCCATAAAATGCCAAAAAATGTAACTTGATCATTTCGAAGCGTTGGTTATGGTTCCTTGGGTTTTATTTGATGTCCCGGAGAAATATCATGTGATTCGGTACCGGCTCCGTACCAAGGCGTCCGGTCTTGACTATTGCAGGCAATAATACAGGCACGGCTGGCGGATTTCCAGTTTAATTGCCATAAAATTCCAAAAAATGTAACTTCATCATTTCGAATCATTGGTTATGAATCCTTGGGTTGTATTTGATGTCCCAAAAAAATATCATGCGATTCGATACCGGCTACGTACCAACGCGTCCGGCCTGGACCATGGAAGGCGATAATGTAGGCACGACTTGGCGGAGTTCTACTTTATTTGCCATAAAATGCCAAAAAATTTAACTTGACCCTTTCGAAGGTTATGGTTTCTTGGGTTGTAGTTGATGTCCTCGACAAATATCACGTGATCCGGTACCGGATCCATACCAAGGCGTCTGGCCTGGACCATGGATGGCGATAATACAGGCACGACTAGCTGAATTCCAGTTTAATTGCCATAAAATGCCAAAAAATGTAATTTGATCATTCCAAAGTTTTGGTTATGGTTCCTTGAGTCATATTTGATATCCTGGAAAAATATCATGCGATTCGGTACCGACTACGTACCACGACGTCCGGCCTGGACCATGGCAGGCGATAATACAGGCACGACTTGGCGGAATTCCAGTTTAATTCCAATAAATGCCAAAAATTGTAACTTGATCATTTCGAAGTTTTGGTTATGGTTCCTTGGGTCATATTTGATGTCCCGGACAAATATCATGCAATTCGGTACCGCCAACGTACCACGGCGTCCAGCTTGGACCATGGCAGGCGATAATATATGCACGACTTGGCGGAATTCCAGTTTAATTTCCATAAAATGCCAGAAAATGTTACTTGATCATTTCGAAGAGTTGGTTATGGTTCATTGGGTTGTATTTGATTTCCCAGGAAAATATTATGCAATCCGGTACCGGCTCCATACCAAGGCGTCCGGCATGGACCATGGATGGCGATAATACAGGCACGACTAGCTGAATTCCAGTTTAATTGCCATAAAATGCCAAAAAATGTACCTTGATCATTTCGAAGTGTTGGTTATGGTTCCTTGGGTGATATTTGATATCCCGAAAAAATATCATGCAATTCGTTACCGGCTCCATACGAAGGCGTCCGGCTTGGACAATGGCAAGGGAGAATACATGCATGACTAACGGAATTCCAGTTTAATTGCCATAAAATGCCAAAAAAGTTAACTTGATTATTTCGAAGCGTTGGTTATGGTTCCTTGGGTTGTATTTGATGTCTCGGAAAAATATCATGTGATCCGGTACCGGCTCTGTAACAAGGCGTCCGACCTGGATCATGGCAGGCGATAATAGAAGCACGACTGGCGGAATTCCAGTTTAATTGCTATAAAATGCCAAATAATGTAACTTGATCATTTCGAAGCATTTGTTATGGTTCCTTCGGTCGTATTTGATGTACAGGACAAATATCATGCGATCCGGTACCGGCTCCGTAACAAGGCGTCCGACCTGGACCATGGCAAGCACTAATACAGGCACGACTGGCGAAATTCCAGTTTAATTGCCATAAAATGCCAAAAAATGTAATTTGATCATTTCGAAGAGTTGGTTATGGTTCCTTGGGTCATATTTAATGTCCCAGACAAATATCATGTGACCCGGTACCGGCTTCGTACCAAGGTGTCCGGCATGGACCATGGCAGGCGATAATACAGGCACGACTGGTGAAATTCCAGTTTAATTGCCATAAAATGCCAAAAAATGTAACTTGATCATTTCGAAGCATTGGTTATGGTTCCTTGGGTAGTATTTGATGTCCCGGACAAATATCATGCGATCTGGTACCGGCTCCGTACCAAGGCCTATGGCCTGGACCATGGCAGGCGATAATACAGGCACTTCTGGCAGAATGCCAGTTTAATTGCCATAAAATGCCAAAAAATGTAACTTGATCATTTAGAAGCGTTAGTTATGGTTACTTGGGCCGTATTTGATGTCCCGGACAAATATCATGCTATCCGATACCGGCTCCGTACCAAGGCGTCCGGCCTGGACCATGGCAGGCGATAATACAGGCACGACTGGTGAAATTCCAGTTTAATTGCCATAAAATGCCAAAAAATGTAACTTGATCATTTCGAAGCATTGGTTATGGTTCCTTGGGTAATATTTTATATCCCGGAAAAATATCATGCAATTCGTTACCGTCTCCATACTAAGGCGTCAGGCCTGGACAATGGCAAGCGAGAATACATGCACGACTGACGGAATTCCAGTTTAATTGCCATAAAATGCCAAAAACGTTAACTTGATTATTTCAAAGCGTTGGTTATGGTTCCTTGGGTTGTATTTGATGTCCCGATCAAATATCATGAGATCCGGTACCGACTCTGTAACAAGGCGTCCGGCCTGGACCATGGCAGGCGATAATAGAAGCACGACTGGTGAAATTCCAGTTTAATTGCCATAAAATACCAAAAAATGTAACTTGATCATTTCGAAGCATTTGTTATGGTTCCTTCGGTAGTATTTGATGTCAAAGACAAATATCATGCCATCCGGTACCGGCTTCGTAACAAGGCGTCCGACCTGGACCATGGCAAGCACTAATACAGGCACGACTGGCGAAATTCCAGTTTAATTGCCATAAAATGCCAAAAATTGTAATTTGATCATTTCGAAGCGTTGGTTATGGTTCCTTGGGTCATATTTAATGTCCCAGACAAATATCTGTGACCCGGTACCGGCTTCGTACCAAGGTGTCCGGCATGGACCATGGCAGGCGATAATACAGGCACGACTTGTTAAATTCCAGTTTAATTGCCATAAAATGCAAAAAAATGTAACTTGATCATTTCGAAGCGTTGGTTATGGTTCCTTGGGTCATATTTGGTATCCCGGAAAAATATCATGCAATTCGTTACCGGCTCCATACTAAGGCGTCCGGCCTGGACAATGGCAAGCGATAATACATGCACGATTGACGGAATTCCAGTTTAATTACCATAAAATGCCAAAAAAGTTAACTTGATCATTTCAAAGTGTTCGTTATGGTTCCTTGGGTCATATTTGATATCCCGGACTAATATCATGCAATTCGTTACTGGCTCCATACTAAGGCTTCCGGCCTGGATAATGGCAAGCGATAATACATACACGACTAACGGAATTCCAGTTTAACATCCATAAAATGCCAAAAAAGTTAACTTGATCATTTGAAAGCGTTGGTTATGGTTCCTTTGGTCGTATTTGATGTCCCGGAAAAATATCATAAGATCCGTTACCGACTCCGTACCAAGGCGTCCGGCCTGGACCATGGCAGGCGATAATATATGCAAGACTAGCGGAATTCCAGTTTAATTGCCATAAAATGCCAAAAAATGTAATTTGATCATTACGAAGCGGTTGGTTATGGTTCCGTGGGTTGTATTTGATGTCCTCGAGAAATATCATGCGATCCGGTACCGGCTCTTTACCAAGGCGTCCTTCCTGGACCATGGCAGGCGATAATAGAGGCACGGCTGGCGAAATTCCAGTTTAATTGCAATAAAATGCCAAAAAATGTAACTTGATCATTTCGAAGCGTTGGTTATGGTTCCTTGGGTTTTATTTGATGTCCCGGAGAAATATCATGTGATCCGGTACCGGCTCCGTACCAAGGCGTCCGGCCTTGACTATTGCAGGCAATAATACAGGCACGGCTGGCGGATTTCCAGTTTAATTGCCATAAAATTACAAAAAATCTAACTTGATCATTCCGAAGCATTGGTTATGAATCCTTGGGTTTTATTTGATGTCCCGAAAAAATATCATGCGATTCGGTACCGGCTACGTACCAAGGCGTTCGGCCTGGACCATGAAACAATTACAAAAAATCTAACTTGATCATTTCGAAGCATTGGTTATGAATCCTTGGGTTTTATTTGATGTCCCGAAAAAATATCATGCGATTCGGTACCGGCTACGTACCAAGGCGTTTGGCCTGGACCATGAAAGGCGATAATGCAGGCACGACTTGGCGGAATTCTAGTTTAATTGCCATAAAAGGCCAAAAATATAACTTTATCCTTTCGAAGAGTAGGTTATGGTTTCTTGGGTTGTATTTTATGTCCCGAACAAATATCACGCGATCTAGTACCGGATCCATACCAAGGCGTCCGGCCTGGACCATGGATGGCGATAATACAGGCACGACTGGCTGAATTCCAGTTTAATTGCCATAAAATTCCAACAAATGTAATTTGATCATTTCGAAGTTTTGGTTATGGTTCCTTGGGTCATATTTGATGTCCCGGACAAATATCATGCGATTCGGTACCAGCTACGTACCACGGCGTCCGGCCTGGACCATGGCAGGCGATAATACAGGCACGACTTGGCGGAATTCCAGTTTAATTGCAATAAATCCCAAAAAATTTAACTTGATCATTTCGAAGTTTTGGTTATGGTTCCTTGGGTCATATTTGATGTCTAGGATAAATATCATGTGATTCGGTACCGTCTACGTACCACAGCGTCCGACCTGGACGATGGCAGGCGATAATACAGACACGACTTGGCGGAATTCAAGTTTAATTGCCAGAAAATGCCAAAAAATGTAACTTGATCATTTTGAAGCGTTGGTTATGGTTCCTTGGGTAATATTTAATGTCCTAGACAAATATCATGCGACCCGGTAACGGCTTCGTACCAAGGTGTCCGACATGGACCATGGCTGGCGATAATACAGGTACGACTGGCGGAATTCCAGTTTAATTGCCATAAAATGCCAAAAAATGTAGCTCGATCATTTCGAAGCGTTGGTTATGGTTCCTTGGGTCATATTTGATATCTCGGACAAATATCATGCGATCCGATACCGGCTCCATACCAAGGCGTCCGACCTAGACCATGGATGGCGATAATACATGCACGACTGGCGGAATTACAGATTAATTGCCATAAAATGCCAAAAAAATTAACTTGATCATTTCGAAGAGTTGGTTATGGTTCCTTGGGTCGTATTTGATGTTCCGGATAAATATCATGTGATCCGGTACTAGCTCCGTACCAAGACGTCCGGCCTGGACCATGGCAGGCGCTAATACAGGCACGACTTGCGGAATTCCAGTTTAATTGCCATAAAATGCCAAAAAATGTAACTTGATCATTTCGAAGCGTTGGTTATGGTTCCTTTGTTCATATTTAATTTCCCATACAAATATCATGCGACCCGGTACTGGATCCTTACCAAGGCGTCCGGCCTGGTTCATGGCGTCCGGCCTGGTTCCTTACCAAGGCGTCCGGCCTGGTTCATGGCAGGCGATAATACATGCACGACTGACAGAATTCCAGTTTAATTGCCATAAAATGCCAAAAAATGTAACTTGACCATTTCGAAGCGTTGGTTATGGTTCCTTGGGTCGTATTTGATGTCCTAGAAAAATATCATGTGATCCGGTAACGGCTCCATACGGCGTCCGGCCTGGACCATGGCAGGCAATAGTACAGGCACGACTGGCGGAATTCCAGTTTAATTGCCATAAAATGCCAAAAAATGTAACTTGATCATTTCGAAGTGTTGGTTATGGTTCCTTGTGTAGTATTTGATGTCTCGGCCAAATATCATGTGATTCGGTACCGGCTCCGTAACAAGGAGTCCGACCTGGACCACGGGAGGCGATAATACAGGCATGGCTGGCGCAATTCCATTTTAATTGCCATAAAATGACAAAAAATGTAACTTCATCATTTCACAGTTTTGGTTATGGTTCCTTGGGTCATATTTTTTGTACCGAACAAATATCATGCAATTCTGTACCGGCTACGTACCACGGCATCCGGCCTGGACCATGGCAGGAAATAATACAGGCACGACTTGCGGAATTCCAGTTTAATTGCCATTAAATGCCAAAAAATGTAACTTGATCATTTCAAAGTGTTTGTTATGGTTCCTTGGGTCGTATTTGATGTCCCGGAAAAATATCATGCGATGCGGTACCGGCTCCGTACCAAGGCGTCCGGCCTGGACCATGGCAGGCGATAATACAGGCATGACTGGTGCAATGCCAGTTTAACTGCCATAAAATGCCAAAAAATGTAACTTGATCATTTCGAAAAGTTGGTTATGGTTCCTTGGGTTGTATTTAATGTCCTGGTAAAATATCATGCGATCCAGTACCTTCCAAGGCGTCCGGCCTGAACCATGGATGCGATAATAGAGGCACGACTGGCGGAATTCCAGTTTAATTGCCATAAAATGCCAAAAAATGTAACTTGATCATTTCGAAGCATTGGTTATGGTTCCTTGGGTCATATTTAATGTCCCAGAAAAATATCATGCGACCCGTTACCGGCTTCGTACCAAGGCATCCGGCTTGGACCATGGCAGGCGATAATACACGCACGACTGGCTGAATTCCAGTTTAATTGCCATAAAATACCAAAAAATTTAATTTGATCATTTCGAAGTGTTGGTTATGGTTCCTGGGGTCATATTTTATATCCCGGACAAATATCATGCGATCCGATACCGGCTCCGTACCAAGGCATCCGGGCTGGACCATGGCATGCGATAATACATGCACAACTGGCGGAATTCCAGTTTAATTGCCATAAAATGCTAAAAAATGTAATTTGATCATTTCGAAGCATTGCTTATGGTTCTATGGGTCATATTTGATGTCCCAGAAAAATATCATGCCATCCGGTAACGGCCGTGTACCAAGGCGTCCGGCCTAGACCATTGTAGGCGATAATACAGGCACGACTGGCGGAATTCCAGTTTAACTGGCATAAAATGCCAAAAAATGCAACTTAATCATTTCGAGGCGTTGGATACGGTTCCTTGGGTCTTATTTGATGTGCTAGACAAATATCATGCAATTCGGTACTGGCTCCGAACCAAAGTGTCCGGCCTGGACCATTGCAGGCGCTAATACAGGCACGACTAGCAGAATTCCAGTTTAATTGACATAAAATGCCAAAAAATGTAACTTGATCATTTCTAAGCATTGGTTATGGCTCCTTGGGTCATATATGTCCCGAACAAATATCATACGACCCAGTACCGGCTCCGTACCAAGGCGTCCGGCCTGGACCATGGCAGGCGATAATACAGGCATGACAGGCGAAATTCCAGTTTAATTACCATAAAATGCCAAAAAATGTAACTTGATCATTTCGAAGCGTTGGTTATGGTTAATTAGGTTGTATTTGATGTCCCAGAAAAATATCATGCGATCCGGTATCGGCTCCATACCAAGGCTTCCGTCCTGGACCATGGTAGGCGATAATACAGGCACGACTGTCAGAATTCCTGTTTAATTGCTATAAAATGCCAAAAAATGTAACTTGATCATTTTGAAGCGTTGGTTATGGTTCCTTGTGTTGAATTTGATGTCCCAGAAAAATATCATGCGATCTGGTACCGGCTCTATACCAAGGCGTCCGGCCCGGACAATGGGAGGCGATAATAGAGGCACGACTAACGGAATTCCAGTTTAATTGCCATAAAATGCCAAAAAATGTAACTTGATCATTTCGAAATATTGGTTATGGTTCCTTGGGTCGTATTTGATGTCTCGGAAAAATATCAGGCAATTCGGTACCATCTCCGTACCAAGGCGTCCGTCCTGGACCATGGCAGGCGATATTACAGGCACGACTCGCGGAATTCCAGTTTAATTGCCATAAAATTCCAAAAAATATAACCTGATCATTTCGAAGAGGTTGTTATGGTTACTTGGGTTGTATTTGATGTCCTGGACAAATATCATGCGATCCGGTATCGGCTCCATACCAAGATGTCTGGCCTGGATCATGGATGGCGATAATACAGGCACGACTGGCGAAATTCAAGTTTAATTGCCATAAAATGTAACTTGATCATTTCGAAGCGTTGGTTATGGGTCTTTGGTTCAAATTTGATGTCCCAGACAAATATCATGCGATCCGATACCAGCTCCGTACCAAGGCGTCCGGCCTGGACCATGGCAGGCGATATTACAAGCACGACTAGCGGAATTCCAGCTTAATTGCCATAAAATGCCAAAAAATGTAACTTGATCATTTCGAAGAGTTTCTTATGCTTACTTGGGTCATATTTGATGTCCCAGACCGATATCATGCAATCCAGTAGCGGCTCCATACCAAGGTGTTCGGCCTGGACCATGGATGGTGATAATACATGCACGACTGGTGGAATTCAAGTTTAATTCCCATAAAGTGTAACTTGATCATTTCGAAGCTTTGGTTATGGTTACTTGGGTAATTATTGATGTCCCGGAAAAATATCTTGGAATCTGGTACCGGCTCTGTACCAAGGCGTCCAGCCTGGACACTGGCAGGCGATAATACAAGAACGACTAGCAAAATTCCAGTTTAATTGCCATAAAATGCCAAAACATGTAACATGATCATTTCGAAGAATTGGTTACCGTTCCTTGGGTAGTATTTGATGTCCGGACAAATATCATGCTATCCGGAACCTGCTCCGTACCAAGGCGTCCGGCCTGGACCATGGCAGGCGATAATACATGCACGACTGGCGGAATTCCAGTTTAATTGCCATAAAATGCCAAAAAACGTAACTTGATCATTTCGAAGTGTTGGTTATGGTTCCTTGGGTCGTATTTGATGTCTCGGATAAATATCATGTGATTCGATACCGGCTTCGGACCAAGGCATCCGGCCGGGACTATGTCAGGCGATAATACAGGCACGACTGTCGGAATTCCAGTTTAATTGCAATAAAATTCCAAAAGATGTAACATGACCATTTCAAAGCATTGGTTATGAATCCTTGGGTTGTATTTGATGTCCCAGACAAATATCATGCGATTTGGTATCGGCTACGTACCAAGGCGTCCGAGCTGGATCATGGAAGGCGATACTGCACGCACGACTTTGCAGAATTCTAGTTTAATTGCCATAAAATGCAGAAAAATCCTTTCGAAGAGTTGGTTATAGTTTCTTGGGTTGTATTGTATGTCCGGTACAAATATTATGCGATCCGGTACCAGATTTATACCAAGGCGTCCGGCATGGACCATGGATGGAGATAATACAGGCATGACTGGCTAAATTCCAGTTTAATTGCCATAAAATGCCAAAAAATATAACTTATCATTTCGTAGCATTGGTTATGGTTCCTTGGGTCATATTTGATGTCCCAGACAAATATCATGTGATCCGGTACCGGCTCCGTAGCAAGGCGTTCGGCCTGAACCATGGCAGGCGATAATACATGCACGACTGACAGAATTCTAGTTTAATTGCCATAAAATGCTAAAAATGTAACTTGATCATTTCGAAGTGTTGTTTATGGTTCCTTGGGTCGTATCTAATGTCCCTGAGAAATATCATGTGATCCGGTACCGGCTCCGTAGCAAGGCGTTCGGCCTGAACCATGGCAGGCGATAATACATGCACGACTGACAGAATTCTAGTTTAATTGCCATAAAATGCCAAAAAATGTAAACTAATCATTTCGAAGAATTGGTTATGGTTCCTTGTGTCATATTTGATGTCCCAGACAAATATCATGTGATCCGGTACCGGCTCCGTAGTAAGGCGTTCGGCCTGAACCATGGCAGGCGATAATACATGCACGACTGACAGAATTCTAGTTTAATTGCCATAAAATGCCAAAAAATGTAAACTAATCATTTCGAAGAATTGGTTATGGTTCCTTGTGTCATATTTGATGTCTCGGACAAATATCATGAGATTTGGTACCGGCTCTGTACCAAGGATCCGACCTGGACCATGGAAGGCGCTAATACAGGCATGACTAGCGGATATCAAGTTTAATTGCCAAAAAAGTAACTTGATCATTTAGAAGCGTTGGTTATGGTTCCTTGGGTCATATTTCATATCAGGGACAATGTCATGCGACCCGGTACTGGCTCCGTACCAACGCGTCCAGCCTTGACCATTGCAGGCGATAATACAGGCACGATTGTCGGAATTCCAGTTTAATTGCCATAACATGCATAAAAATGTAACTTGATCATTTCAGAGCATTGGTTATGGTTCCGTGGGTCGTATTTGATATCCTGGAGAAATATCATGCAATCCGGTACCGGATCTGTACTAAGGCGTCTTGCCTGGACCATGGCAGGTGATAACAGAGGCACGACTGACAGAATTCCAGTTTAATTTCCATAAAATGCCAAAAAATGTAACTTGATCATTTTGAAGCGTTGGTTATGGTTCCTTGGATCGTATTTGATGTCCACTACAAATATCATGCGATCCGGTACCGTCTCCGTACCAAGGCGTCAGGCCTGAACCATGGCAGGCGCTAATACAAGCACGAGTGGCGGAATTCCAGTTTAATTGCCATAAAATGCCAAAAAATGTAACTTGATCATTTCGAAGCGTTGGTTATGGTTCCTTGGGTAATATTTAATGTCCCAAAAAATGTCATGTGACCCGGTACCGGATCAGTACCAAGGCGTCCGGCCTGTACCATGGCAGGCGATAATACAGGCACGACTG